>JAPYZA010007695.1:0-14242 GCA_030522685.1 Eupelmus azureus | reverse complement strand
TTTTCTAGGATCTATTTTATTAAAAGCACATAATAATCATTTTACATTTACAACATTAACAATTTAAAGCAACAAACACTCTTCTATGTGCGTAAGTATGTACTTCAGGATATGTGAGGTGTATGTGATGATTAAAGATTGAGCGAAGAGTGTAAACTGAATTATAAACTATACTGTCGTTGTAAAACATTCTTTAACGCTAAATGTTTTCTACACTACAATATTTATAAACTTAAGTAAATTTTCAACTTGCCTATTCTTTAAACAACGTTTATTTGTTTGCTTTTATCTTAAATTTAACTCACAGGATTGAAAAAATATGTATCTATAGATTCCCATGGAAACTGAATAAGTCCAATTTTTTTTTTAAATCGACTTTACACCTTTTATGGAAGGTTTGAAAACCTCACTTTCACACTTACAACGTTGATATTTAATAGAGACATTGCACAGATGCTTAGTTTCGATCTAGTACGAGACAGTAATTTTATTCTCGCGGAGAGATTTTTGTTTGCACCCGAGCAAAGCGCGGGAGAAAATAATAAGCCACGTAAAGTTGAAATCACTTTCGTGCTCATGGAACTGTATTTTTTTTTTTTTTTTTAATACGACGTTCATACAAAGTAAAATTTAACATACGCTTTTTTGTTCGAATGTGCGCGATATCGAGCTTTCCGCACGGATTCACAAAAAGTTCATTTTTGTTTAATCACTTTCCAAGTGTTTTTAATTAATTCACTGTGATTTAAATAAAATAAACGTAAACCATTTTTAATTGTCTTTATTTATCTAGATTCAACTTATTTCTTCTAATTTTGGCTATATGTTTGAATATAAAACTATTAATTACACAAAATCGCGAAAAATTGACTTAGTAGATTTCTTGGAAAGCCACAGATACTTATAATACAATAGATATAACAAAATCAAGTAATAGAGTGAAAATAAAGAATGGTTTCACAAAGTAATTATTTTTTGAAAATAGTTATTATTTGCAATTATTATTGATTTGAAATTAACAATGAAAATTGTAAAATAGAATCAGTAAGTAAGAAAAAAGAGTATATCATAAAGTTATTACAATGATTAAAAAAAGAAAACAAGAAAATTTGACTTATTTAGTTTACACGAAAAGCCAAAGATATGTCTATTATAGTTGTACTTTTAACAGCTTTTCTTCACCTTTAGTAATATTACGATTGGAAAGAATGGCAAGTTACAAACACAGACATTTTTTCCCAAGAATACTTTTTAAATTTACAAATTGATTTCCTTATCAAGCAAAACTATACACAATTATTCACAGTTTTGTTTGTGATTGACTTAATGCATTATCATCATATACATTGTAACTACACATTTGACTGCACACTTTTAATAAAATTTTACCTAAATTTTCTTAAATACTTTACAAAATTTCATAAAAGGAATGTGCAAGTCTATATGGTAACTGTTATGCAGTTAACAAAAAAATTAATGAATAAGATGATTATGATCTGACATTGTCTCAAAAAGAGTTCACCAAATTATTTTAAAAATTATTTTATGATAAAATAAAAAATATACTATGAAAAAATAATTTTATTATACATACAGTAAGTACGAAATTTACTTACACAAACATAGTCATATTTACTGTGATCTCTTATGTTCAATATAAAATTTCCTGAGATTGCTTTTTTATTCTACAAAATAGATGAGCAAACATCTTCAATATTATTTGTCTTAGCAATGTTATATTTAACATTGAGTAACATTATTATGCAATTTATATAAAGTTATTTTGTATAAAGGGCAAATAGACAAAAATAAATATTATGCTGTTATTCATTGAAAGCTAAGTACGAAATCTACTTCTGATCAGGGTTGCAAATATTTAATTCAAAATTTAACTTAATTCACAAATAATTCACAAGTCGAAAATGAATGATTAATTAAATTGAATTTGACTTATTATTGTAATATCTATAAAACAATTACAAACTTTCAAAAATAAAAAGTAAGTAGTAGTGTAATAAAGTATTGTAGTAGTAGTGTAAGTATCCATGCCTCGACTTTTTTAAGATATTTTTTTGACCCATATATAAATTTAATTAAAATGAATTTGAATTAAATTCAATTTAATTAATAATTCAAAAATGAATTATTAATTAAACTTACTTTAATTAAAAATTTTGCAACCCTGCTTCTGATTTTGATGAACTCTTTCAATATT
Source organism: Eupelmus azureus (assembly GCA_030522685.1). Lineage (NCBI taxonomy): Eukaryota > Metazoa > Arthropoda > Insecta > Hymenoptera > Eupelmidae > Eupelmus > Eupelmus azureus. Next base: position 12,027 of record JAPYZA010007695.1, on the reverse strand, counting down.
ATATACATTTTTTAATAATAAAATGATACTTCATCTGTTTTTCTAATAACTTGAAAACTCTTAATTTTAAAATCCTTTTGAACTATTTTCAAAATTGTTGTAGCATCTGAAGTGTATGAATCTATTTTCTGTAATATTTTATAGTTGTCCATTATAAGGCCCCTACGTGAGGAAAATTAATGTAGGTATTTATTTTTGTTGTTTCTGTTAATTCCTTCCTACTGCACTCTGCCAACTGACTTCTATCATACATAGTTTGAAATCCACAATATTTGCACTTGCATAAATACAAGTAAATATATTTGTTTCTCAGTGAATAAAATAATCTCTCTTCAGGATAATTCACCAATCGGAGCGTTTTGAAGCCATAAATCATGTATAAAACTATACAAATCATCACTAACAGATACCTGTAAAGGATAGACGATGTTAGTGGTAAAATAGATTTTAGCAATCAATAATTTTTTATATAAACTTGCGTGACTTACCTTGTAGGGTGTTGGATTCAGATTTCTTTTAATATCATTCCGCAATACTCCTAAAGACTCCCGTACTCGATTTCTAGTCTCAGCAAGAGTTGGTATTTTACGTACAATTTTTCCATCCTTCCAGAATAGCTATGTGTGCAATAAAAATGAGTTAAATTTTTTAAAAATATCAATATAAGGCGATATATTTTTAAATATATTTTTAAATCAATTTTTTCTTTTGATACATAAAATAAATTACAACGTTCAAATTATTAGAATTAATGAAATATAAACTTTAATCTTTCTTAATCTAGTATTATATCTTTTTATTAATCAGACGCGTTCGATTTGCGCAACAATAATTTTCGTTTTTATATCTATATTATAAGAAATAAATTTTTGGTAATTATAATTCAAATATGTGCTTCTAAATACCACTGTTTCAAAATAATCCATGATATTCATTTTATAACAGCATGTTATTTATTTATAAATCATAATGTATATAAGTAAGAAGTTAGTCGAAATTTACCTTATGTAGACATTCAACTCTTGTTGGAATAACGTAGGCTCTCTTCGATTCTTCAAATGGATGTCTACAAAGTACTTTTTGACCAACTTGAGGAGCTTCTTCATCTACACTTTGAAGTAAATCTATTAGAGCATAACCATCCACCCCATATAGTCTGTAGGCAACCTTCCTACCAGGCATTGTGACTTTTCCAACTTCTTGACTTAATTTTATTCTGGGCTGACCATTGATTTCAACTAATTTATATACACAACCTAACGCCGGTTGTTTTTGACATGTTACTAGATGTGTCCCAATACCAAAGCAGTCTATCCTATGATTCTAAAAACATTGTAGATATAAATGATGTGTTAGCTTTATAAAAAGTATGAAATTTAAGATGACTTCAAATAATTAAATTAATTTTATTATAAAATAAAAAACAAATATAATAAATAAATAAATCGTTCATTATAGACTAATAAATTTTAAAATATTATATACAACTATAAATACCTGTTCATTTAAACTTATAATAGTTTCTTCGTTAATGTCGTTAGATGCTACAATTGTAAGTTTAGAAAACCATGGCAAGTCAAACTTCTTTGCCAGTCTTAAGAAAATTTCTCTAGCCACTTGACTGAGGTAAGCTAGGTCCCCACTGTCGATTCGGATACCGATCGCTTTGTAACCTAAATCATTCAGGGCCAGGGCAACTGCACAAAAGTTTAACAATCCACTTCTGCAAAAATAAAAATTATTTATTTAATTTTAATTTTATAGCTCATACAATCTTTGAACCAATTAAAATGTTGAAGACTAATACTAGTATGACTTGTGAACCTACTGTTACTGTAGCATACAAAAATATTTCCGGGGTAGTTAACAATTGGTATGAATTGATATGCAGGATCACGAAGAAAAAAATGGTATTTCGACACAGGCAAAATATTTTTTGAAGAACCACCTTTTTGAATTTTTAAATTATTTAATTTTGTGTTGAATTGGGAAAAGCACTGCATAAGGTCGACATTTTTAGGAAAAAATAAATCTATGTTAGTGTAAATTTTAAAATTAAATTAGTTCAAAAATAAAGTTTAATTAGGCAAAGGGAGTCTTAATTAAAGAATATAAAATTTCTAGAAATATTAACAAAGATAACTTAGCATTCTCAATTATTCTGCTCTAGATAAAAATAATGAAAATTTATTATTACAATAATTGAATGTCATATTTATAAAGTATAAGTATTATATGATACAGTAAAATGATACAAAATGAAGTAAAATGCTTTACAAATAGTTTAAAATTTTCTATACTTTAAAATCAGTATCTCCCTTCTTTTTTAGAACAATCATGCTTTAAAGCTGCTAAATGGTTTTATGATACATGAGAAGATCTTTGCTTTATCTGACTAGAAAATCTCTGTCACTCAATCTTAAGCGAATAAATGAGAAGAGTTGTAAAATATCTAAGATTTTGTTTTTGAGAAATATCTCAGAAAATTCTCACGTTAGATAAAGCAAAAGGAATGCACGTGACCGTACCTTACGTAGAGCTCACCCAATTCACCGTGTCTTAATAAGCCACTCTTGTGAGACCAAGTTGGTTCGTCAGATATAATTGGGCTGTGTCTCGCACCGTTACGAGGTGGCTTATTGCTCCCGTTAGTTAGAAGCTTATTCGTTAGATTTAGGCCGGTTACATTTGCTTGTCGCTTGGCCGATGTTTCTACACTATAAACACACTGTTGTTAGGCCTTATGTCACCTACACATTGCGCGATAAAGCTCTTAAATGCTCTCGTCAGTAGACTCTCAAGACTGTAATAGCTTGCCTGGCTTAGCTTCAATTGGCTTTTGTTATTTACATATATATTTTACAAAAGAAAAATAGAAAAAAGTTTTTTGAAAATTGAAAATAAGAGAGAAAGTATAGATACATTTTAGGCTTTGTCTTTGTTGTAAGTGCAATATGGCATGAAAATATAGCTATATATTACAAGGCGTGACAAGGAAAAGAAATAGAAAAAAATGATATATGAAGTCAACTGCAACTTCTCATCTATAATAAGATACAATTGTAAATATTAAAATCTAATAATAATGTTTACCTCTTAACGTCGTAGGTGTCAACAAGGGCCATAAATCCGTCTGGGAAAGCAATAGCGTAACTCACAAGAGCTGCAAGCTCGCCGTCAGAAGCTTCTGAGACTAATGCACTTAGATCGGAAGCTATTTTATCACGATATTCGCAGGATATAGCTAGAAGATCATTCTGCTCTCCAGTCTCTTTATGTGCCAATGTCTATAAATTTAATGTAGTATTAATATTAATAACTCTTATACGTTCCTTCGAGACTGAAATGGTCTTTAATATCTTTAAGTAAATAATAGTTTTTTTTTATTTAGTGTACACAAGTCTACACTACAAAATTCTTAAATGTAATTTAAATCGGGTTCACCAAAAAATACTCTTCCATACACGTGCGTAAATTAAATCTAGACTCAAGAATTATCATCTTCGTTTCGTGCGCCATTTAACTCTTTGTCACTTATTGTATTGAAATATATTATTTTGATGTAATATTATTTGCAATATTATGCATAAAATAAATTTTTTATTGACATTTTTCATTTCGCGCATTAAGTAACTTTATGCATGTCAAAGTTATTGTAAAAAATATCGCATATATCTTATACGCGAAATTGCATTTTACGTACTTCTTGCATAATATGCTGTAATTTTAAAGCAGTCATATTTAATCAAACTATACCGTTTGTAAATACTTAAAAAAGTTAAAAATTTTAAAATCAGGATACAGCTAAAATTTTCCTCGTTTCAAGACCATTTCAATCAATCATCAAGGGCGAAGCAATTGCGATAGACGAACCTTGATTTCTAAGTCGTTAAAACTAGTAAAAGAAGTAACGTAGGCATGCGCATGAGTGCCGTTCACCGGTATATGAAACAATTTTCCAGCCAGCACGTTGCTAGTGCCATCGAAGCCACCTGCAATGAGAAATCGATTTGAAAGGTGAGTTAAGTAGCTTTGAGCGCGCGAAACACAGTTGTAAAATTGCTCATATAACAAGCCAACAAAAATAATTATTGTCGCGGCCTGAAACCGAATAATTCATATAGCCACACGAAGGGGTAGGCTTTTACCCTCACCCGCTCGTCATAGAAGCTGAAACAACGACGATTCTTGCCGATAATCGAGACTCTAGAGGTTCGCGCTTCGACCTTGCAAAGTTGGCGGCTTTTTTCTCTTTCGAGCAAGCGCGCACGCTCCATACCCGACGTCGCCTGGTACGGACTAGAACCACCCCCTTAGGCGGTGGGCGATCGATCGTCACAGCACCCTCTGCGCGGCGATTCTCGCGCTACTCACGCGCGCGCGCGCCTCCCAAGGATAACAATTTTCACGCTCTCTATCTGCCTCCTTTTTACTGCTTTATAAATTATGATAATAACGGCTCTAGGGTGACTTTGCCACGACTTGTCGAATGCAGTCTTATGCTGTCTTTCTCACCGATGTAGCTGTATTTAGAGGCGCTAAGGCCTCCGTCTGGTCCCTGGGCGCGACGCAGGCCAAACTCGAGGAGCGATACCGCCTTGCCCGCCACCATCCGATACCTCGCCGCGTTCGTTGCCATCAAGCTCGCGTAGTTGACCAGAGTCAGCAGTGTTGTTTCCAAAAGCTGTACCATTATCAGAGGGCCTTCGACCCTTAACAGTGGTACTCTGAAAAAAAGCAAGAGAAACGTTGATAATTTTAGCATTAATTAAAATTACTTTTTCTTTTTATTTTAAGAAATATGGTTTTTATAAATACCTTGGAAACACCACAGATCCTTCCTCGATGGCGTAAAGACTGACTTCTTTAGCCGTGGTGTGTCTTAAAAATTCGAAAAACTCTGGCTCAACTGACGGTGGCATCGTGGACTTGAGGTATTCAATATCTGCAGAACAAAATGCGTTAACAAGTCAGAATCAAGCATGTTAACGAGGATCCTTGAATGTGCGCTATAAACGGAAAACGGAAATAACTATACAAAAATTTTAAAAAGCTTTGCTATAAAGTCTTTGACCTCGAACATTATTCCTGAAGAAATTATTCTTTTAATTGAAGTTTGCGTTTTAACTTAATAAGATATTTATCATCATGTTAATAACTAAAGCATAAGTCAATAATGAGATAATGACAGTCGAACAATGAAATCATATCAACAATTACCGAGATAGACACAAAAATTATATACATAAATTTGTTTTCAACTTACCACTGTCAGAGTAATGAAATTTGTCCAAAAATTTCAGGCACTCCTCCAATCCTGCGAATACCGTGAATTCCCCGTGAAATGGATTTTTACGGAAAAAAAGATCGAAAATTGCATGATCTTTCATCTTGCCATTTTTCCAGTAGGCGTAGGCCATTGTGATTTGATACAAATCTGCAAAATGTAATCCTTTTTAGATTTTGCAGTGTAGACAAAGCTAATTTAGCAAAAACCCGACTGTTTACACGATAAAGAAATAGTATACTCCGCTTTCATAATTTGCTTCCTTTCAATGTGCGAGCGGTAGCTGTCACTCAAATAAAATGAAAGAGGTAGTTTCCTTTTAAAAAAATTAGTAAGCTACAAATAAATTTACTACTTATAGAAGAAAATAGTTTTTCGAATTTAAAGCGTCTATCTTAAGTTTCAACCTCAATTTAAAATAAAAATAATAGCGTTGCAGTGGTATTAGACCCACGCAATGCTTTCTCGATCGTGTAAACTGGGTTATGCAGGATCTACTTGCAAAATAATGCATGCTTTGGCTCGATTTGTGAACAGTGTGAATGCTTATTACGCTTTTAACTATTGATATTGCATTTATACCGACAAAATCACAATTTACTTTAATGGTAATGAAAATTTTTATCAAACTCAAACTCTGATGAAATTTACACTTGTCAAATGAAAATAATTTTAATATTGATGCAAAAGTTAAGCAATATCAATGAATGCAAAAATCATAAGTACGTGATACATGAGTAGTTTCTCCGCTAATACGTGACTGCTTCATTTGCATCTATTTTGAATAAAAGAAAATCATAATCTCGAATTTGATTGAGCTGTCATTTACGTCATTCGATATTTGCACGTTCAAGTTCATCGCTTACATCTTTAAAAAAAACTGTGCAAACATTTTCTTTTCAATTTTTTCTGCTAAAAATCTAAGAAGTACCAAAAAATGACCTAAAATTTTCGAGTTTAACGAATAGTGTAGAGTTTACAGTTGCATCACTTCGTTTCCTTATGTCGCTATCCTCTATAGGCCAGCCGGCGCGGCTTTATCAAACAGTTCAAGCCTATCGTCCAATCTCCGAAAATCACGAGTTTTTAGCATTTAATTTAAGTAATGCAAAAAAATAAAACTTTGCATCTCGTGAACAAGATAACCTTCGCTGCTAATGAAAGATTAAAAAAATTCCTTCGTCTCGCGCTCGGACAGGTAATCATCTATTTTTCGATTATCATGTTTTGCACCTTTTAATTATTCTCAGATTTATCACCGACTCATTCCTGAGCAAAAATGTGCTGGATGATTGAATTTTATCGAACAGGTGGCACTATTGACTTAGTAGGTACAAGTAAAGACTTAGATATATATTTATAAACACTTTGTGGATAAGAGATTGACCGGCGTGTATAGATGTGTAACAATTTTTTTATAAATATACAAACTTATCAATGCAATGTTGGAATGAAGTAGTCGATTAAAAAAATTTTTTTTCAATAAAACCACGGAATTTTCTTGGACTTTATATTTCTTAATTAGCCGGCTTTACGGGCTTAATCGTGGGGGACACTTGAGTTAATAAATATTTATTATCAATAAAAATTGATCATCCAGGGTCACTCGGAGGTTGTTTACTATTTCTTCTCGTACTTAATACTCTGACGCTCCGAGCTTGTTTAACTAAGCAAACATTTTTATCAGTGATTTTTCCTCATTCACCAACACGAGTTCCACCTTATAAATGAAAATTCATCAAAAATTCTCTTTTGCAGCAATGATTTTTTCCGCTCACGTCAGCAACGTCTCCCCACCGCGCTCGATCCAATTATCATACAAAACTCCATTTCTCTCCGAAATCCAACTCCCATTAATTCCCCCATACCCTCAAATCTCTTGCTCCAAAAGGCAGTCGCACTGCATTCGAACCCATCCCGCGCTTCCCGCGCGTAAACTACCCAAGCAACGAGCGCGTCTAAAACGAAAAGCCAATTCCTACGTGCGGACGCTCGTGACGTAAAGGCACGAGCAAAAAAAATGTCGCATCAGCCACACTCACACAGACACACGGATAAGAACCCGCAAAGTCGCGCTGAGGATGAAATAAATACCCGTGAGCAGAGGCTGGACCACTCCGTTCTGCCTGGAGCGGCAGTAGACGGGCTCCTTCTCGTCGCACATTTTGCGCTTCCTTCCGCGACGCTCCGACGTTGACGACGACGACGGCGAGCTGCTCGTCGGCCCTGCGACGGCTGGCGGCGGCTCCACCTCCTCGTCTTCCACAACGACGGGCCTACTTCGATCCGTCTGCTTCTTATTACGCTGCTGCTGCTGCTGCTGCTGGCGCTGCTCCGATAGCGAGCCTGCTGAGAGAGAGAGAGAGAGAAAGAGCCAAGCGCTCGCGCTCGCTCTGGCAAGTGAGTTGATCTATACGCGCGCGAGTGTGTATATATACAAAAACGTTACGCGTATGCCGCACGGATGGATATGCGTGCGCGCGCGCGCGAGTGTGTGTATGTATATATGTACAGGGAGTGAGCCGCGCGTCGCACGTGTTATGTAGTCATGCTACTTTCCCGCGTTCTACTCCGGCTGTCGAGACGACCGACTGGCGCGCGTCGCGCCATCGCCAAAGAGCTGACTAGATCGAGCCTGCACGAAATTCATATACGAAACTCGTCGCGCTGCGCGCTCAGCTCGAGCAAACACCCCCGCCCCTATCACACGCGCAGCACTTCCCCCTCCTGGCTTTTTATATACTTTCGTCTCTCGCGAGCCGCGTGAGTGTGTATGTACCTATGTATGGGTGGATTCGCGATCGAGAGGTAATCGTTTTTTGCGTTCTTTTTTTAAACGGCTGCGAGCTGATATTTAAATATATATATATATATATATATATATATGTACGTGCGCTGAACTCGTTTCGCAAGTGCGTGCGCGCAGCGCGCGGGTTTCTACAGGCGAGATCAGAAGCTATACTACAGTGAACCCTCTCAATAGGGACTTCTCTCGATAGGGCAGTTTCCCTAGCTACGCAGTGTTAAGTTTATTCCCACTCCATAGTATATAAGACAACAAGTACAATGAAAAATGTTTGTTTTATCTTTTGACAAATGTTAATAAATTAAAATTTATACTATAAAAAATATATATCCCCACATAATATATGTATACCTTAGTATTTACTAACTTTTAGGAGGTATACATACACAACCGTTACGTACATACCTTCAACTTTTATATGTTTAAATTTATTGCGAACTAGCCATTTCTCTAACCAGCCATTGCTAGCTTTAAAATCTTTCTTGCCTTGTAAATCTTGATTAATAATTAAAGCTTGTTTCTTAATTATGGGTCCATTAATAGGTAACCCTTTTGCTGTATTACTTAAAATCCATGCTTGCAACTCTTTATCAAATTTATCAGTAGAAGATGCTTTTTTCAAATCTTTAGAAAATGTTTTCTTTGATGCTTCAAGAATTTCCTGACTTTTATTTTTCCACTTAAATAAAGTCCTTTCATGTATATTATACTTTTCGCATATTACTTTTAAGGGAATATATTTTGTTTCATCCAGAATTTGACTTTTTTCTTCAAACGAATATCTACTTCGTACAGCAGGCTTCTTTTGATTTAAAATTTCCGGATTTTCTTCTGACAATTTCTGTGTTTTATTTGGAGATCTCTGTGCGACACAATCAGAAAACTTTTTTTTTTGTTCTAAACCAGTCATGATGACAATTACTCAAGTATCACCTAAATTACAGTATATGTGTACTATAGAATGACTGGACTATTGAGAGGTTACGCCCGACAACTCTACGCACGCATCGGCAAGTAGTAGGGGAAGCTTAATTCCGAAAAATAACTCTTCCCCTTTCCGCCTTTTACTGCCCTATCGGGAGGGATCACTGTGTATGTATAGATATATGTTTGTACGTTCTCTGTGTGGAAGGGATAAGCGCGCGATATTATGGATGGAGGCTGGTGGGGGTTGGCGGGAACGAATCACGATGGGGAGTTTGAATTGTTCGATTCGGAAGAACACGTGCATGAGTATTGTTATTTTGGTAATATTGCAAAGAGATTTAAGGAAAAAGAAGATTTGAGAAAACCTTCAGAGAAAGAAATATCGAAATTGAGGATAAACACTCAAAGTTGAGTGAGTAAATTAGGACACTGAGTGGTATTGAAGTTATATCAAACACCAATGTCTCAAATAACATAAGTGTGAACTCAAGTGTTATTTCCGTAAGGTAATGATTGCATAATATTAATACGTATAGCGAGCAAACGTTTCTTGCTTCATTTGCGTATAACTTCACTCTAAGTGATGGATTGTTTTTTTTTTTTTGGAATAAAATGTGGTGATAGTCGGGGTTGTTTTTGGCTAGGGCACGAGGAGCGAAGGTTTTGTCGATAATGGGAGGATTCAATTTTTTGCTAGTAGCTCGAATTTCATGACATGAGTTACGTGATCGTGTGAAACGACTTGATTTGTTTTTGGAAGAATGATGGAAGGTAATTGGAGTTATTTGCCTGCTATACTTTTATCGCTTCAAATTGATTGACGACGATTAAGGAAGAGTGTAATAGGACGTTAGTGTGCTCTTGACTTTCTTTGTTTTCGTAGTAGAAGATAAATATTTCTTGAATAAGTAGGCTAAGAGATTATACAAATGATGCTCCTCCTGCAATTTGTTTACTTTATTTTCTGTTGCTTAAATTATTACTTTTTTAATTAATAATATTAATGAAATTTGTTATTGTTTGTGATATTGACTGTTCATACTACTTACTGCAAAGGTACTTTAAATTTTGATAACTTTATAAAATAAGATATTTCAGTGAATAATTCTGGAATATATTTCTTTTTTATTCGTGAACTAAATATAAAAAATATATATTTCTGAAATATAAGTAATAATTTCTTAGATGACGATAGTAGAAGAAAAGTATTATTGTTAAAAATATCAGACGAGTTTTCGAAAGTTTTCCAAGAGCACTTTACAAGTCTATAGAAACTTTAAGATGACTATTACACTGTGCGTTAAATGTATGTACTCAACACCCACAAGTGTCTAAACTAGAGTACTATACTTTAAAAATGTACGTTTGAATGGGTTATTAGAGGCGACAGTAAAAACTGTAAATGTACATAGAACTAGATATCTTATCTCAAGTAAATAAACTTTTTAAGTATTATGACTTAACCAATAAGAAATAACTTTTTATCGTTTCACAAAAATCTTTCTAACTACAATATAAAAAAAATTAAACAAAGACTAGGTTTATATAAATTCAGAAAAACGATATAATAGATCGAATCTACTTTAAAAAAAATTTTTTATTTCAACTAACAAGGCCATCTTTAATAAAAAAAGTCACTTCATAGTAAATCCTTCAAATAATCACTCACAATGTTAAGATATTTTTAATTTTTAATATTATTTTCCTTCCGTAAAAATTATCACACTGACAGTTTCCATTAATCTTAGTTTCCAGCTATTATCTTCGACTAGAATCTTTTCCTTTAGCAAATTCATAAAAATAGATTAAAAACGTCATTGAGATACCAGCGAATGTCATTTATCAACGGAAGTGCAGAATTTACTCCGTAACAAGTGCGCTTGCTATATCAAACTCACAAACGCAATGAGAGAAAAACAATTGTAAAAAGATGCTCGAGTACTTAAACGATGGAAATTTACTATCGGCAATGTCTTATTCTACCCGGCTTTATGTTTATAAAGTGTTATCTGGCTTATCTCGCGCTGAAGCTTATAAATTTAAGAAATGGAGAATGATTTGTATATTTTCCGAAGGGTCACGATTTACGGACGCTCGAGCTCACTGATTCTTACATAACGTCATACGCAAGTGTAATTTGTACGATGAAATATAGTTGCATGTGAAGAAGGTGGCTGTCATCATGATTGGATGCTTATTATAATTCTGATGTAACATCAATGGTTAGCAGAAAGATATGAAAAAGTGCGTTGTAGTGTGATAATCTTAATGACGTCGAGATTAAAGTGAGAAATTTTTGAGGAGTGTAGGAATTTTATAGCTTTGGAATTTTAAATTTACGACTAATGACAATAAATGATTTTGAGTTATATAAGCACGTTTATGGCTTTGCGATAATATGATTTTTTTGTCACAGTGAAACAATGAATGAGAGTGTCGTGAAAACATGTAAAACTTTTAATTATTATTGTTATTTTTATTGTTTTGGAAAGATTAAGCTTTTAAACAGACAGTGTAAGAATAATAGCTAAACGATAATAACTTAATATCTTACTTGTATTCATTGGAAATTACCGTTAATGAGAGCGATAAAAATGTATATTTACACTTATCGACGATTATTATTTATCTTCAAATATTAATATTTCGCCATTGTACTATGCGGTATGAAAAATGCTAAAGCAAGCAAAGAAATATTTTTATAACAAAATACCTATATTACAAAATCAAAGATTTACAAATATTATTTTTAACTCGAAAACACTAATGACCAATTTCTTTTAAAACACTACTTAAGTTAAAAAAATTATATTAACAAAATTTTAAAATCCGTGGAATATATATGTATTCACTTATAATAAGCGTTAAAAATAACAAATCGATGCTATTCTCTTCTAAATACTATAAATAATAAAATATTAATTTACACATTCTAAAATCCGGGAACGCCGGCGAGACTCAAAGCTTCCCTATTGTACCACTACTCGCAGCTAAAAGCGCAAAGCTC
>JAPYZA010007694.1:0-21129 GCA_030522685.1 Eupelmus azureus | reverse complement strand
GTTTTGAAGGCACTCACCATGTAGTAATCATCAATTTTGCTGATCGATCGGAGAAAGATGTTGATGCGGACTTGTGTCGGGTGATCTAACATCGTCGTCCGGAACAGAACATACACAGGATCAATTATTATCAGTGAGCCCCCGTACACACACCGACACAGCCAATCATCATTCCTAACGCACGCACAATGCCACCTGTCACAGTCCTGACACCCACCCAAGTCTAACCTTTTGCTCACGGATTTTCATCCCTCCTATATGTATATATATACGCGCGTGGGCATGTCGTTTATTCTTTTCGAGATCTATTGTCGCTGTCTAACACACAGAGGCCGAGAGAGAGAGAGACAATGCCGGGGCTGCTTGATTCGGAATTATCAGAGCTGACTTGATTCTTTTTTGCTCTCGGCTCTGTCTCTGGTATTTTTTTTTGTTCGCGCGGCCAGACGCGCGAGCGACGCGCGGATGCGGCTTTATTAATGAGGCCCGCTGATGAATGGGCCGCGCTGTGGGTTAAATGAATGATTATTACCGAACGCCGGGGAAACGGATATTTTTTCGTTAATTACGGCTAAAGTTTCCGCCAAGTTGGAGAGGCCGCGTTATCGCAGAGGGGGCATTGTTGCGACGATGGGCATTGTGGTATCGTTAATAATAGTTGCTTTAATCGCGAGGGGCTTCGGCCGCTGGAACTTTAATATTAATCAACCGGCAGAAAGTCGGCGCGGCGAATTCAATCTTAAAATTTACGTCACGTCAACAGCCCGACGATAAAGGCCCGCGCTATACACTATATCCGAAAATTTCGACTCGTTACAATATCGCGCCTGATAATCATCTGGCCATTCGGCCGGCTCTCCTTTAGAAATTGAAAAACAATGCTTATAAATAACAAAGACAAAAGAGGAGCGCTCGCCGTATCAGCCTGCCGAGCGCGTGTATTCGCACTATATATCCCGATAAGGAAAATGACCGCGCGCGCGCGTTCGCTCGATAAATTTCCGTGAGAGGATCCTGACAAAGGCGAGCACAATGAAAGCCGGGGCCAAATTGCAAAGAGCGAGAGGGAGAGAGGTTGGGCCGCGCCATTTTTCTGCGTTATCGAGCATCTTGCGAGCGCGAGCGATTTCAAGAATCATCGTCGTCGTCTTAGCGCGCGCGCGCGCGGGGGGCAGGGGTCCAAGTGATTGATAAGACCGCTCCCGCCCATTGACTTTTATGTATATAAGAGAGTGGCTCGAGTAGGCGACAGGCCTGCTTTTATACGTCGAATGATATCGAATGATTTTAACATATATGGAGAGCTTGTCTCGCTCGCTCTCTCTTTCTCTGCGTGAATAAACCGAGGGCGCGCGCGAGTGCCTCTTTTGTGCCCCGTCGAGATATCGGATTCGCGCCTTGGACGTTTTTTTCTCCGAGTGATGAATCGACTTTAATTTTTTCCTCTCGCTCTTGCCTCCCCGCCCTCGTCCGAGCGCGTAAAATGAGGAGATTTTTCGATTTTTAGGAGCGCGCGGAGGCAGCGATAGAGCCGAGAGAGATTGAAAGTGTCGCTGTCGCCGGGACGCTTGTATAATTCCGTAAAATGAAATTCTCCGAGTAGAATCAGCGATCGAGATGCATTCCGCGTAATCCATTCCAGCCGACTTTTTTAGCAAACGCGCCCCGGCGTTTATATATATATATCCAAACTAGGTCGGAGATTACCGGCGAGAAATCCCCGCGACTTTCCAAACCGCGACTTTTGCGATTACAGCCGGCGATAGACAAATCGATTAGGAGCCGCGCCGGATACTACCCGCGCGTTTCCACGCCATATAGATACTGCACAGGCAGTCTCGGATTTCCTGCGGGCCGCAGCCTCCGCGCGCGGATCGATCCGCGAAGGCCTAGCCGCGAGTCCGTGTGTGTGTGTACGTGCGCCCGCGCCATGGATATAATTGGCATGCGGGCCGCACGCGCGCCGTATTGTCTGCGGGCTCGTCTTTCATTGTGCCCGAATCCTTTTTTCAATGGGATATCTCGGGTGCGAGATATATAAAGCCGGGGCCTCGCCTTTTTTTTCATCTCTCTCTGTCGGTGGGACGCTTTTCTTTTGAAGGGATTCCCCTGGCCTCGCTCTTCCTGCATGGTAATGACGCTGCGTCCGGTGTGTATATATGTGTGAAGAAGGTCGAGCCCGACGGACATTGGTGAGTGTGTATAGAGACGTGAGCGCGAGAATTCGCGTATGTGGGTAGGATCGCGGGTAGGACTTTATTGTTGGAGCGAATGAAAAATGCGGCTGGGATAATGAACACGCGGCGGGCTGTTATTGATTCGTGAAGGGATTTATCATTCGGGGACAAATTGAAAAGAATTCCATTGGCTGGGTATTAATTAGCGTCATCGTTCGTCAATGTTCTCATAAACGTGGATCCGTCAATCGTCCCCTCGCCTGCGTGTGTACACTGCTCCCAGTCCGTCCTATATATTTATTTATTATCTGTCGCTCAGACACAATTCGAGCCTCTCCGGAGCTCTTCCCTGCCTGCTCGTAAAAAAAAACAAACATTTCTCATCCAGCGTGTCACGCGCCCGCGCGGAAGAGCTCAACATCCTAAAAAAAAAAAGAATAAAGCGTTTCCGTCGGCCCGATACACGCTCGTAGATTTCCGATTTCGACTCCGTATATATATAATAACGCGAGAGCAACGCGGCTCCTCATGCACACCTAAAAAACAAGAAAACAATCAATCATCCCCCCACACTCGCCCAACCATACACTTTTCGACTCTCTCTCTCTCGCTTGTGGAAAGCTCCGTGTCGCGGCATTGTCGGGAACGTTGCTATGCGCGCGTTCTCTCCCGCGGGATCCGGCGCTATTTGTCACTCTAATACACTAGCCTCCCCCCCCCCCTCCCCGCGCCGCGCTCCGGCTCCTAATTGGACTTGATTAATGGGGCGCGCGCCGGTCCTTTTCGCGTCCCGGCGCGGAGGAAAATCCATGTAAACATTGCGTGCGTTTTGTTTATCCGAGCGCCGAGGAAAATAGGTTGTTGACGAGCCGCCGGGACGATTAGCCGTCTACGCAGCGGGGAGAAAGAAAATCAGGACGAGAAGGGAAAACGATAGACGTTAACGAGCCGGGACCAAGGCTCTATATACACGCACCGCTCGTACCATCCCGCGCGCATCGGCCTGCATCGATCCGAGTATATAGGGAACGAGTTCACGTAATATGCACGTGCACGTGTGTTTATATCTCCTTGTGCGGGTGCGACATCAATCTCTCTCTCTGCCTGGAATTTCTTCTTGATCTGTGGATGTGCGTCCGTGAGCGTTTTATATGCAGGTTGTTTTCCACGCGGGAATAACGTACCACGGTGAGTATAGAAAAAAGGACACACTACACGTTGCGGAGTAGAAAACAACGTTTCCGCCGGCCGACAATGCGGCAATCGTGAATAAAAGCAGAGTACACGCACTCAGAGAGACTGGCGCGGTCGATGAGGGGCGAAATTCTCGGAGCCGGCGAGCGCGTGTATGTATTATGCATAGACAGAGAGGTACGCGCGCAGCTGCGAGGCAGCAGCGCCGGTCCAAAGTCCTCTTCGGCGAAGTTCGCGCGCGTATAAACTGCCGCCTTCCGCTCCGATCCTCTCGAGAACTAACCTCGTTAGGAAAGGGAGTAGGGGGGAGGGGGGCGTTAATAAGAAAATCATCCGAATTCGGAGTTTGCGTTGGAGCCGGCGTGTACCACCCCCTAGATCAAATCCTATTAGCGCCGGAGCAGCGAGAGCGAGCTATATACCGTGCGCGCCTTAATGCAGCGCGCTTTTGGCTAGTGTACGTGTACGGGTTGCTGTTTACGGCGATTTAATGTTTATTTAGCGGCGTGGACGTATGCATGTACGCGCGAGGTAGCGGACAACGCGGTTGTTGTTCGGAGCGACGAGGGGCCTTAATGAGGTAAAGATGAATGGCTCCGCTGACGCGATCACGAGGAGGGCTTGCTGGAGTGCTCTGAGCGTGTTTTAATTTGCCTTTAGGAGTGTAGTGGACCACGACGTGGGTGGCTGTGTTCGCTTTCGTTTCTTATTTAGCGTGTGTGAACGTTGAGAGGATTCGTGAATTTTAGGATTGTATTCGACTTGATAGTAATACTTGTAATAGAATGTGGTTTTTACGGAAATATGATCGAGGCATCTAACACTTCTGTAGGGATTTATTCATCAATATTGATACATACTGAAGTATAAGGCTAAATTACTTAGCGTTACAAATACAGGTAAACCAGATCTACCTGAATTTCATTTAACAATCCTTCAAGTAAAAAAGCATGCCAGTACCAGATATAGAGCGATGTTCTATGATTCAGCTCAGAAAAATATAACTGCACGCTTGGCCGCCAAAATCGGCGTAACGTCAATCAGCGTGTCATCATCCTAATTACACCATTCCAAGCCAATCAATAGCTCGCTAAGCGCGCGTTACGTGCCGAGATCTAATCACTCCGGGCGGTCGTTATCGGGAGAGCTCATCGAGAGATCCTTAGCTCTCTCTCTCTCTCTCCCGTCGACGTCTCCCATTTTCTACTCGATTTGGCCGTTCGCAACAAAAGAGCGGATTTATTTTCGACGAACGTTAGAGCGGCACGCGAAAATAATGAATCGGAGGGGGGTGCCCGCTCTAAATGGCCAGAGCGACGGGGGAGGGTAAAAGGTCGCACTAACTGCACTCGCGTATATGTATACAGACTCGCTTATACTGGTGTAACAACGTTCTGGATCTTCTCTCTACTCTCTCTCGTGCTTGCGCGCGCGCAAGCGCTCGGGTGAGACCTAATGGGACGCTCGCTACGAGATATGATTCATCTGTATTAGCGTAATCTATAGACACATATATCTCTCTAAGACCTATTGTGCTCCTTTGTCCGCGCGGTAGCCGCACAAGTGTGCGTGTGAGTGTGTGTATGAGCGTGTATGTGTGTGTGTGTGTGTGTGAGAGAGAGAGAGAGAGAGAAATGATCTGCAAGCTCTAACGTTATATATATATCTGTTGAGATTTCAGCGAAATCGATACATACAGAACTTCATTTCCTAATGATTTACTACGCGGTATTCCCATCTCAATACGTTCCAATTCGACACGCGGCCTAGTATTCAAACAAAATTGAACTTTGGTGAAATCGAAAAGCGCGTATTGAAAATTACAGCGACGCGTGTTTGGCAGCAATTTGATGTAAGTAACTTTTCACCCTTCCCTAAAGCACTAACTTTTACCTTCCGAACTCAACATTTAACCGTACATCCCAGGCACGCGCGGCCACGCATAAATCTAGGCGCGAGCGGGTATAATTAGAAAGCGCGCTTGTCACAAAACGTTACACGCCAGCCCGGAGAGCCGTCCGACGTCGAGGCATCATCGCGCTGCGAGTCTGCCTGTAAACGTGCGTGTCCGAATGCTGGATACGCGCGTCTGCGCGTACAGAGGTAACGCGTAATTGCGTAACCGTGTGAGCGCTAATTGCTCGAGCTGTTCTCACGCGCGCGCAATTTCATGTGTGTGTATGTGTATGTGTATGTGTGTGTGGGTGTGTGTGTATGTGTGTAGACGTGAAGCAGCTTGCGCGCTTGTGTGCCTTTAGAGTGAGAGAGAGAGAGAGAGAGCTGAGAGAGAGTAGGAACTGCTGCTGCTTCCCGTGGCGAGTAATTGTAATTGAGACCTAACACACCATCACGGACAAATCATTTGCTCTGCGCAGAGAACCGGGAACTCGAGATTTATAGCTCTGTGTGTGGCCGTTCTTGCGCTGCTAGCTGTGATTCTCTGTCTGTGCGTATGTACCTGTGTATGTGTGTACTGTTGCGAATCTCTGACTGTATGCGTATACACAATATATATATATTATATATTTGGTAATAGTATATAGGTATATGTTCATGTAGAGATGGAGAGCAGAGAAGAAAAAGGTTAGAGAGAATATTCGTCTACTGCAGAGATAATAAGAAAGGAAAAAAACCAGCACAGTAGTATATATTACTGTATAATAATAATATCTAGGCGATCCGAGCCGGCAGCATGACGCCCACCGCATCATCTTTTCTCCTCTATCTTTCGCTTTTTTTCTCCTTTCCCTTCCGTCATCCCGCGTCCTCCGGAGCCGCAGAGAGGCTCACGCAGAGAGTGAGCGAGCTATTTTCGTATATAAGCGGCCAGACGACGGACGTCACACTGCGCGGCTGAATCGTGTATTAAAATCAAGACATATACAAATTTGATATACTTAATAGAGAGATAGAGAAAGAAAACATCGGGGTGTGTATATATATGCGTATATAATGGGTAATAATAACGACGCTCGGTAATTCTGATGTGGCGCTTGCGTGTGTATATGCTTCTTTCATTTTTTTTTTGTTTTTATTCTGACAATGTCTGCGTATAACGTGTGTATACACGGTCGGGTTCAACGGGGTGGGGCTGGGTAAAAAAAAATGGAGGTTGTACATACATATATAGTAGAGAGATATATACGAAACGACGATACAGAGGAAGAGAGCTGCGCGCAACGCGTCTGCTGAGCGCGGGCAAGCTCTCTCTGATGTATATTCAGCGAGGAAAAGAGAGACAGACAAACAGACAGAGAAAGAGAGAGAGAGAGAGACAGAGAGGAGAGACGTAGATATAGAAAGAGAGATTTACACAGAGAGAGGGAATCTAAAGATATATAGAAGTAGAGAAGAGTAAGTGAGAGAGAGAGAGAGAGAGAGAGAGAGAGAGAGACTAAGTATAGGACGTACACGAGAGTGTGAGAGACAATGGAGGATTGGCATGTGAGAGTATTATAGAGTATGCGTATGCGTGTGAGTGTGAGAGCGAGAATCAGAGGCGAAGAGATACGCAAAAGAGAATGAGAGATAATGATAATAAAATATGCCTGATGTTGATACATAATGACAGAAAAGTGTAGAGAGAGAAAGAGAGAAAGACAGCGACTACGTGGTGAGAGCTTTATATATAGATATATACGTGTGAGCGAAGACGAGATATAGTGACTTGATAATGAGAGATAAAAGTGGGCTTTATATATATCTCTATGAACATGAGTAAATGTGCAGTAAGAGAGAGAGAGAGAGAGACAAAGCTCTAAATATTACTGTCGTGAAAGCGAGATATTAGAAACTTTGATATACAGTTGATGTATATACGAGGCTGCGCTATTTTTTGATAATTATGATATACAGTGATGATGCGTGATGGTGATGATGATGATGATGATGATAATGATGATGAAAAGCACTTCGGTTAGAATATTTACTGTGTACGTTATATATGTGAGACTTGTAATATATATAATATATATAGAATATCAATAATATAGAAGTACGAACACCCAGCATATACGTGTGCGTGTGACTGTAAATATATATATAGACAGTTGAGACAGATAACTTATATAGTTGGTTAGTGGTTAGTAGTACAGAGTTAATTCGATTGTTAGTTACACACTTTCAAATTAGCTATCATTATATCTAAACATTTTCGCTTGTTAGTCGTTTGTTAGTATCATACACAATCTTTTTTTTTTTTTGTTTCTTTTTTGTTAGTCGGGGCTTGTGTTTCATTTTAATCAGACTTACCATGGTAACGTCATCTATTTTCGAGATACTTCGAACAAATATGTTGACACGGACAACCGCGGGCCCATCTAACATAGCAAAACAGAATCAACAAATTAATCAATCGCCCCAAGCGGGTCTCATTATCAATAAATCAGTGTGGTGTTTCATTGTTTTATTTATCTCTCATTTGTCTCATTCAGCGAGCGTTTCATTCATTTTTTTTCTCTTTTCATCCCTACTAATTTCCGATGGCAAAAGAGAGAGGGGCCATCTCAACACATAAGCTTTCTCTCTCAAAAACCTGACAAATTTCATCCCCCGCCCGCGCGGAGAATGAAAAAGAAAGGACGCTCCATCTCGCAGATGGCTCTGAAAATTGCGCAAGACAATCTCGCTAAACTCCTATATCATCCTCGAAATACGCGCGCAGCGATTTTTAACGGCGCGCCGCAACGATGCGCTCGCACACACCTCACTCGCGATCCTATAAATCCTCCATACCCCCCCCCCCCCTTACATACACACGTAACTATTCTTCCGCGGCCGGCGCTATATATACGCAACGTAACGCCGAGTCGTAAATCTCATTGTGCGTACATATACACCTTTCCTTTCCTCCCGTCCTTTTCTTCTCCCTATTTTTTATTATCGTCTCTCCTTCGTCGGCTTCGATATCGCACAATACGCACGCCCACGCATTCACGAGCGCTTATAATCGTCCTCGCTGACGGCGGCACATTCACCCCCTTCCTCGCGTTGCGCTCGCTTTGCCTGGCTCTATAGGTAGATATATAAATGCGCCTGTATCGGAAGGAGCGCGTATCTTGTTTTTCGAGTATAACCGAGGCAAAATAAACTTAACGAGCTTCATTTATCGGAGCGGCTCTCTCCTACCCCGGCCCCGTACGGTGAGCTATATAATCCCCCCCCCCCCCGTTCAGTAAAAGAGTGTCCTTTGCGTAAGTGTGCGAGCGCGTATGTGTATATGGCTGGATATTCTCTCGCTTACGTGCACCCTAATAAATTGCGTTTTATTGGCTCGACGACACTTTATGTACGCTCGACGCCTGCCCGCGCGGCTCTTTCTTTGTGTCCGCCTGCGCGCGCGGTGTGTAGTAGTTATCGATTCGTTAAAGTGGCCTTTAGAGATAAGCTTAACTAGCCGGCGACTGTGTCGCTTTTTCCTTCCTTTTTTTTTGCGTGAAAGCGGAAAAAAGTGCAAGATGTTGAGACTCGATGCGGGTGGCTGATGGTTATTGTAAAAGGGCGTGGTCTTTGGAATGTAGCGGGGATTAGTTCAGCCGGTGCACGATGACGAGGCTTTCTGCACGTCTAAATAAAGTGCTGGGTGCTTGTTTTCCAATTATCTTAAACTATGGCTTTTTTTTCTTCGAAAAAAAATTCTGCTCGACTCGGTGTAATTATCGTAATCGCACCGGCCGATAAAACTTTATAAACGCAAGGAAAAAAGGCAAGCCAGAGTCCTAAAAAGTTTAATTTTCCAGCAACATTTTACCCGGCCTGTCTCGGACCGTAAAGAAAGAGTTCATTAAGTAGTAACAGACGACATGTCCTCAAGTAGTAACAGACGAAGTGCCTCTAAGTAGAAACAGACGCTGCGCCCCCGGCTCTCGGCGCGCCGTTACAGTCGAAGCGTTTTTTCCACTCTCTCTCCCGGCCCGATATCTCAACGCAAACTCGATTCGATCTCGAGACATCAATCTCGCAATAAATTTTCTCATTACACCTTCCCGGCCTCCGGCGCGAGCGAGCGCGCTCCGTTTATGACTCGGCGATAAAAGTATACTCGACTCGAAATAAAATCGAACGCCCGCTCGCGCCAATAAAACAATTTGCGTGCGTATATATCCACCATTTGCGTGAAATCCGTTTATTTATGTTTCCGTCGCCGTTAGCCGTTATCCGTCTTACTCCGCGAAAAGGGCGTAAAATCGCGAGCGTATATACCTGTATATGCGCGGGCTCGTGTATATCGATAAAGGCGAAATTGCGAGCGTCTGATATTATCGAAGGGAAGACTTAATTGGAGTAAATGGAATAATCGAAAGCGATTCTAGCAACCGATCTCGCGGAAACTCCTGACCTGAGCTATATACCGCGCTCGCTTGGAATATAAGCTATATCCGAGGCGGTGTACCTCGAAAACAATCACGTTCTGCAATCTATCGCGCTGTGTGTATGTGGGTGCGATTGAGAGTTGGCTCCTGGAAATTTAACCAATTTTCGGGTATTAAGGTTTGGCTGTGGAGTGGCTTTCGATGGATTGGTTATTGGGGGTGTTTTTTTTTTGTTTGTTTTAGGTGGTTTTGCTGATTTATTATAATTTAGAGGATGGGTTCGTTGAGGTTATCGTTTTATAAAGTAATAGTGAACTAGTGGTTGGAAAAGAAGAGTTTTGATTTATATTATAATTATAATCTTAATTTGAGTTCTTATTTGGTTTATTTTATTTTTTTGGTTAGTGTACAAACGCTTGAAAGTTTGAGAAGCGACTAATTTTCTTGTCTGGGTGAGCTAACAGAATATTAAACGTTCGTATTTGCCGAGATTTTAGGTACATGAGTCATGTAAAATGTAAATTTACTAGTTCACTCGGCATGAGCAACGTATTTGAACAGCAAATTATCTGACGAAAATGGGCAGCTTGGAAAACCTAATTATGTGCCTTTGTAATTAGTGAAATGTCAACAAAGTAAATCAGCTTCTAACAAGAATTTGTTAAAGAATATCTTGAAATCTTCTTCTAAAGAATGACACTGTCAAACAAATGTATGTTAACGTTAAGCACGAAAAGTACCAAAAACGCACCATATTCAAATTTTCAAAAAAACCTCCACTTCCTTTTCCCAACCATAGAAAACAAAATTTCCGCGCACAACCGCAACAAAATCATCAAATTTAATTAATCCCAGCCCAAATTCAGCAACAATCCCAGCCGCGCCCGTAATACAGCCCTCGTAATTGCGGAAAAGCGGAAATCCGCGCGCAACTCCGATACATAATTGACGCTCCCCCCCCCCCCCCCACCCCCCCCCCCCACCCGGTTCATAATTGCCGCCCCCCCCCCCCCCCCCGAAACTCTCCTCTCCTAAAATATAATTTGCACATCCCCGCGCGGCAAACTTTCCCTCGACTCTCCCCGAAAAAGCCCAGAGCGAGCGACTAAAATCCAGCCCCAACGCGCTAGAGAGCGCGTTAATTCACGATTCCAGGCGCGCTTCGCGAGTTGTACCATAGCGGACTTCTGTCGCGCGTGTGTACACGCGCAAAAGCCAGAGCGCGCTTGCATCTTTTTACGTCGAGTTAAATCCCGGCGCGCGCGCCAGCTTGTATATCGGTGATTCGCAAGCGAGCTCCGCGGCATCGTAAAACAGTAAATAGCCGCGGGGAATTACAGCGAGCTCTGGCTTTCGCGCTCGGCCGCTTTCGGCATTCGTTTCATCTTTTTTCTCTGTCTCTCTCGCTTTTTTTTTTTATATCGGGCTCTTTGTGCGAGCGCGCAAACTCGTTATGTACTTTGGCCGAGGAAAGGCCGGATATGCGGGCGAACGAAGTGTAACGAAGACGAGGCGGCTGGATAAATGCTCGGCCGCTCTGTATTTTTCTTTTTTTACATTTATAGTTTCGGAATTAGAAAAGTTGGCCGCGCAGTCGCGTTTTATAAGCCGGATAAAGCCGGCGATTAAAGCGCGATTACCCTTCAAGCGATTGTATTCCGCGCGTTACCCGGGCGCTTCTGAAATCCGTAAAACTCCGCTTCCCATTTTACACCCCCGCACGCCTCATGCGTCATAACCACCCTCTCGAACCTTTATACACCCTCTTGCTTTATACACACTACACGTCCCCCCAGCCCCTAAAAAAGAAATTGACCAGCCGAGAGGAGAAATCCAGCCGGCTGACATATTCCCCCTCTTTATCTTTGCCCAGTCGCTCGTCGAAATACGCGCTCAGCTACAGGCGCGGAGAGAGCGAGAAAAAAAAAGATCGAACGGCAAGCGTTAGTCTTGCTTGCGCGCTCGCGCGGCGCGACAAATAGCGCCTTCGTTCCGGCCTAATGAGCATTCTGCCGTGAGCGAGAATAATTTGCCCTTCCGGCAGGGCCCCGGCCCCCCTGCATAGCCACGTCCTACATGCGCCTTTTTTTTGCGCGCTTTCCTCTTTATCGCGATCGTTCGTCGACGACGACTCTTTATCTTTCGCCGGCTCGCCTTTTTATCTCTCGCCGAGGGAAGAGCGCGTTTGTGTGTGTTTTTTTTCCACCGGAGGGTTATTTAGCGACGGCGGCTGCTGCTTTGATAGATCGATCGCTTTATGCACACGCGCGCGGCTGTAATGATGATGTCGTCCGAGATTCCATCGCGCCGTTTTATTGCGCGATTAAGGAACTTTATGGCCGAGCTGGCCTCCCCCCCCTCCTCCTTTTGGAAAAGCCGGCTCTCTGCGCGAAATCAAACTGTCCGATATAGGGATTGAATTATTCCGACTATAATAGAATTTTAGTTAAACATTCGGGGGGCCGTATTTACGCGCGCCCCCTTTGATAGCGCGTTTTTGTTAATTACAGCGGATAAATTACTCCGTCGTTTCCGGCAACTCAATTTTCGATTAGCGAAGCGCGTTTGCGCAAACTATTCCACCGCAAAATGAAGCAACCCCCCCCCCCGCCGCCGTTAATTCCCTTTCGCGAATTTTCCGCTCAAAGCGGAAGCTCAGGCGAAATTTATTCCGAATCATAAAAACGCTCGCTCGGGCTGTATATACAGAGCTGAAGCTAGCTCTTCCCGAAGAAGCGATAAAATCGAGAAATAAAGACGACTCGCCGTTACAATTAGCCGTATTCGATTTCGCGCGCCGCGCCGTATACACGTTTTACGCGGCTTTATGCGACCGATAAAGCCTTTCGTTTTGTTTAACGCGATACCTAACATCCCCCCCACCTCAGTAGCTTTCAATCTCAATTGATCGTTTTCCACCTCGAGATTTTACTCGCCGATAAATCGGCCGCTCTATCGAAACTGTCGTCCCCCCTCTCTGGTCTTTATTCTCGAGCTGCGTTATCTCGCCGAGCCGAGTTCCTGAGGCAGCGCGAGCGAGCGCGATCTTTGTGTATTCCTCGCGAGACAAGTTCGAGATGCGAGAGACAAGTTGGGAGTCGCTCGAGTGCGCACTCCGCGGACGGAGCAAGTATTGTTCGGCTTTTTCGTACTTTTTCTGTATACGCTCTTCGATTGCGGCTGGCTGGTTTTGTTGATTGTCGCTTTAAGTGCTCGAGCTTTTTCCAAGGGGGGAATGCAGCGGTTTTTTACTTTTTGTCGAAAGTGTATATCGGTGCGTTTTGGTTTTTTTTCTTTTTGGAGCGAGCGGGTTATTCGGGAATTTTGATTTTTAAAAAGCCGCTGCGATTTCTTGATTAATTGTTACGCCAGTGGAATTTCGCAGCGCGCCCGGCGTTTTTATTAAACAGCATTTGAAATAATAGAAAACGCTTTTCGTCGATTTATTTTTTTTTTTTGAAAGGTTGGTTCTTTTTTGCCCCCGCGTCGTGTAACAAAACGAGGAATTTAATCGGAATCGCGGCATTCCGCTCGCATGGGCTTCACAGTTCATTTCGCGTATTGAAAATTTCATTAAAATTCTTCAATAAAACTTCAATTGCCAGCTTTATTTCTGATACAGAAAGCGTTAATAAAGTATCGCCGCGCGCGCTCCAGCGCCCGTCTGCCAAAAGTTATAAATTTCCCCGCGGAATAAAGCGCTCGAAGTAATTCAAGCAATAATTTCGCGCTTAAACAAGAGACGAGAGGCAAAAAAAGCAAACTTTAAAAGATTACCCCTCCCCCGCGCGCCAAAGGTAACAAACGAACAAGCAAAAATCCTCGGAGCAAACACCCCCGTTCATCCTTTAAAAAACCGCAAAAGTTATCTCTCGCCTCTGCGTCCGGACTCTGGCTTAAAAAAAAAGTGAGTATAGCAGCGTATCCTCGGACTTTTTACCTCGCGCAAAGTTATCGAACAAAAGCGTCGCGCCGGCTCTATCTTTTTCTCTCTCCCCGCTGGTCACCTTCGCCGGCGAGCGGCGCCGGAGAAATCATGTGCACTCGCGCGCTGGTTTTCAGAGAAAACAGCTTTGCAGGCCCGTGTGCCTGCGCCGCTGGGCGGCTGATTGGATTTAATGGAAGTTAATTTCGTTATATAGGTCGGAGCGCGCGCGAGAGAGTTGGATTTTACAGTGCGCCGGCGAGCGCGACGACGAGTACAATGCGTTTTGCTTTGCTTTTGTTCCTCGGCTTTTATTTTCTCGCGCTCGTAAAATTTTCCATGTACGGGCCGGGGCGGGATTGTTTTGAATGAGCGATAGATAGAAAGCTGCGGGGGTATTGATTAATTGCAGGCAATTTAACGGTGAAAAACTAGGTGGCGTCCGCGAGGTAGCTGGAATGATGAAATATAAAGGATATTGCGTAGGAAATTAACCGGCTACAGCCCTGCTTTTTGTGTCTCTACTATTGTACCTTAACTTTACAATCGTGCGAGCAAGTCGAATCAACGCGAAATTTAATCCGTGCGTTTAATTGTAGCCTCCGCCGTCGTAATTTGCAGAAGATCTGATTATAATTATAAAATCCGGAAAATCCTCGCTATAAATTTATTCATCGATTCATCAATAACACCGCTACACCCCTAAATAATCGATACTCCAACAAAGCGTACAGACACCGGCGCTGTAATGATTCCATCATTCCGGCGTATCAGCCGCTTTATTCATCCGCCTCCATCCTGAATTTTTCCAGCTTTATTTACACGACCACGAGACTGACAAAGCCCCACGGCAAACGAAATTACTCGCCAAGTACGCACTTCGCCCTACACATACACCCATAACAAAATTAATACAGCAACAACCCCGCGCCCTTAAAAAATTAACCACCCCCGCATCGATTAATACCAAGAAAAAAAAAAAAAAAAAAAAAAAAAAGAGGGCTCGTTCGACGTAAAACGTCTGGGCTTCAACCGATATAGTGCAGCGGGCCTCGCTGATCGTCATCCTTTGAATAATTCACGTCGGCGGGCGCGCAGCCGCGGCAATCGATTAACGCGGCCCCCCGCGCATATAGAAAGAGTCCATTAGCCGCTCGGCCATAGGCGTCGTTTATGTATCGGGCTTTTTGCCGCGCGACGCGGATCTTCGCGCGGGGCTGTAGCTTATGGCTCGGCTGCACGCGACAAAGACGATGACGAGCTGGAAAATCGCTGCGGGGGCGGTGAAAGGCCGCTTTTCAGGACGACGGATAAGGTGATAAGAAGGTTGGAACGTTTCTGGGAGCTGGTTTTTTTTCTTTTGGGTTGGGGGGGCTTGGAGTATGCGGTTTTGGTTGATGGCTTCGTTTTGATTGTTTTTCGATAGAGTGGTTTTGTAGGCAAGTGATTGCTTTGGTGAATTAACGAATCGATGTATTAGAATAACTTTCGTATAAATATTTATAGATTGTTACGAGTAGAGAAAACCGATGTAATCTCTAATGTCTATTACAATCGAATAATCGTTTTAACACATTATTTCAATAGCTCAACTCAGGATGGTTTTACAGGTTTAAAAAAGATGTTTCACTAGCGCAGCTCGCATCTATCTTTATACCGTAGCGGAAATCGTAGCACGGAGTATTAAGCGATGACAGAGGAAAGCCGACGCTATAATTCTCGTGGCTGCCTTTCCGATAACTCGCTGGCCAGCTTTGTTTAAGCATTCAGGGATTACCGCGCGGCGCGTTTTTTATTTAGAGCCGCCATTGCCCCGATGAAAGCGACGCTAACGAAATTAAAAGCTATATACCGAGATTGATATAATGACGACGGATATTTTTGATTGAGGAAGTATAAATTGCTATCGACGCTGATTCATTTTTAAGTTTTTAATTTCGTTTTTATAAATAAGCGAATATGTCGTGATGGATATAAAGTTTTTTTTGGAAATTTATTTAGGTGTTAATGGATGCTAAAATTTATAAAAATTGGAAAAAAGTAGATGGGTTATACGGTACCGAGAGTTTTACGCATTTCTATGTACAACAGCGAGTGGGTGGTTAATAATGCGCGCGCGAAGCTCACGCGTGTATCGCCAAATTAACGCAGGCGTGCATTCGCATAAATTTTTTGCCGGTAAAAATTGGATTTTTCATAATTTCCTTTCAATTCCCGTAGGATTTATACTATTTTTTTTCCCAGATTTAAACGTTGTATTAATAATTCGCGTCTGACAAGATAAATCCGGTTGATTATCGCCGTGGTAACCGCGGATTTATCGATAGCGAAATAAAACAAGGCTTTCTTTCCGCTTAATATTCGACATGGATATTCCGAAGATTCGAATCTTGTTAAAAGCGTATTGGATCGTTTGGTTGTATTCAATTTATCCGTCCCAGCAAGTTTTTGCGAGCTACTCCCGCTTTAGCTGCACCGAGCGTTTTGATCGTCATATATCCCGCGCTTTTTTCTCGTTAAATAATGAGTACAAAAAGCGCGAAGCTTGTATATATATATATTCCCAGCGATTTTTTCCTTTTCCCGTAAAAGCCAACCGCTCCGCGCGCGATTTATTAAATTTCGCGGCTGGCAAAAACGTGACGCAAAAACCGATCATTTCAAAGTAATGAGAAATCCGGGGGCGTCCGGAAATTCCCGTTCGATCGATAGTCACGCACCGCGGAAAATATCCCGTCCGGCGATAATACCTTATCGGCGCATTCTTTCCGCCTTTAAACCGTAATCGCGCCTGGGAGCTCATTCGGGCTCAGCTCGCGTATATACACCCGCCCATCCATCCATCCGTCTGCTTTCTCCCTCTCGAAAATCTTAAAAGCTCAAGGGCTTCCGCACCGACTGACACAGCCCCTCGCGCTCGCGTCAAACGAGCTATATCCCCCCATCCCTTCCGTATATATCCAGCTCGTCGCAATTCCAGATATCTCCAGCTAGCCGAGAGCTAAACGAGAGCCCAGCCGCCCCCCCCCCGCTCCTTATTCTATTTCCTCATTGACGAAATACGCGCGTACGTAGGTACGTAGGTAGGCGAGCCCGCCCCCGCCTCTTGAATCCGCGCGCGCGTCTAGTGGCCTACTTTTATGCAGGCTCTCTCTCTCTCGCTCGCTCTCGCGACGTTGGCCGCGACTTTGATAAAGGCGCGGGTATATTCAGCAATTCATAGCGCTGCGCCGAGGCACGGACGGGAAACCGGGTCACGGACGCAGCGGCAGCAGCAGCCGAATGCGCCCCCACTTTTTTTCGCGAGCTGCAGAGAGATGGCAGGGGGGTGGAATTGAAGCGTTAATGCGGATATGAGAGGGGGGGGCGGCGCGTTTTGTTGTTGATCTCGCTAATGAATTTGGGGAGGTAGGTGTGGCAGCTCTTTCTCGCGTTATGTTGTGAGAAAGGCTTAAATCATGGCCGGCGCTGATGTATTAAATATAAGGAAGGAGCAATTAAAATGAAGTAGCGAGTTTCGCGTTCAATTAAATAAGATCCTGTCTATGATGCGGACGAGAGTAATGGATCGTTTTACGAGTCGCCTGTATAACTTCTCCTCGACTTTCTATAAAACACATCGAGAAATTCGCTCGCAGAAAGCCAGCTTTCCAAAGATTTTAGCACGGTTTATTTTTAGACGCTGTTAAAGGCGTTATAAAATAATTCACGCCGATAGCGCGCCGATAAGCTCCGAGCAAAATTATATTTCACGTCCAAGCGCAAATCCATGCCGAGGAAATATTTCAGCGGGCGCGTCCGCCTCGATGCTCAGCGCGTTTTCCGTCTCCCTGCCATTCTTCATTTCGCCCCGATCCTTCTGCGCGTATATAGAGAAGCCAGCTCTCTCTGACTTTTGCTTCCCGTCCCGAAAAATTTCCGACAATGCCGCGAGCGCGCGAGATGCGCCAAGTGCATTTCCCTTCGGCCATGTATATTTTCTAGTCTGGCGTAGGGGCGGGTGTATATGTATACGGGGGATTCAGCTTTTATGCCGCTGCGATTTTTCCTGACGCGCGGGCTCTATAATTCAACGGGTATAGATTCAATTCCGTCGCGGTATGTTTTTCTTCTTATTTTTCGTTGTTAATAATTGAGGTTGAATAAAACGCGAGTGATAAGTTGCAGTTTTACGCGCTCAACGGTTTGCGCGGCCAAACTTTCAGCAGTTTTACTGGCAGGACGGCAAAGCCACGTGTTTTGCCGGGTGCATGAGAAATATAACGCGAAACGGAGTAATTAAAAAAATGTTGCTTTTAGCGGGGCCCGGCTGAACTCGTGGCAGTTAATTTCAGAGCGAGCGAGCTATGATCTTTTCGTGGAACGAAATGAGCAATTACAGCTTTTCTGTGCGAGCTCCGTAATGCGGGCAGCGCGCGGTTATTTATTTTTGTATTATTTTTGTTGATTGCTTTTATAAATTGTTAATGTCGGTTATAATTATGGTGGTGTGGTGGATCTCGTTGGGGAATAATTTTTCGTTTGATGGTTTTTTTTTGTGGTTTTTGTGATTCATCTAGCGTGCAAATTGTAAAATTAAGTAGTATAAGACTGGGTTCGATCAGCCTTCCTTCAATGGTAATTGTGGTACTGAAATTGAATGTATTTCAAAAATAATCCTTATATTAATTTCTATTATTCCAGTCATGTATTTATATCTGCCATATATTGGTTACTACTAACGACAAATAAGTTGCATACTGTCTGTTACTACTGACACATATGTCTGTTACTACTGATACATTTGTCTTAAATTGTCTGTCACTACTTACAGCGTGAAACTCTCGTTTCAAACCAAACAGAACTGACGTTTTCATTGCTGTTAATTTAAAATACTATGCACATAAGAATACAAATAAAAACAGAGCACCTAATTCAATATCAACAATAAATAAACTCACCCCCAAGCAAAAAACCGTCCGGCAAACACTTTCGAAAAAAATCTATAATTCCCTCGGAAAGGCATTAGCCAAGCGTTCTCGGGTTTTCAGAAAAAGTAAAACAACGTAACGCCGGCCCGGTAATGAAATCAGAAAACAAGCACTCGCATTAAGAGCAAATCACTCGGCGCGCTCTCCCCTTTCAGCCTCGAACCTAATATTTCCGTCAGCTCCCTCTCTCTCTCTCAAGTCCCTCGCGCAAATTTGATACTTTTTCCGTGTACACATCCCCTCGCATTACCCGCCCTCTCCTCACTGGCATCGTAAAAAAAAAAAAAAAACAGACAGGGAATGCCGGAGCCCTTAACGAGGTCAGCGCGTAAAAATCCCCCGGGCCGGCGTTTCGCGCCCGTATTTTCGTCGCTCGACTGTTTAACGAGGAAGCGCGACGATCGGCCAAATGGAATGGGCGCAAAACAAAGGCGGCCTGCAAACAACGAGACAGTGAACTAGAGAGAGAGAGGGAGTTCGCGTATATATATATACGTATATAGCACTCGTTAATTCAGTGCGGCGAGTATCGCGGAAATCCACGTGCGCGTGGCTGTAAAAAGGGAGTGGCGTGTGAAAAAATAAAGAGAGCCTCGCCGTCGCGCGGAAGCGATGCCAAACTAAGCGCGAGGATTACGCGCGAGTGAGTAATTACTTACGTGCGTTTGCTCGCGCGGGTTGAGTAATGTAAGCGCGCGCGTTGGGCTTTGAAAGAACGATTGAGCGATTTTCTTGTTTTTTTTTTTTTTTTTTTTAATGTTTTGTCGGGTTGTTTAATTGAAGTGTTTTCCGTTCGATTTGCGGGTGCGATATTTAATAGATAGTGCGATATGATGGTTTTTAAAGAGTCGTTAAATATCGTACTCTTGTGAGTATATATATTGCAATTAAATAGTTAGTATCACCTCGAATAAAGTATAAGCTTATCTCTATCAAGCAGACAAAATCGCAGTTTAGTCAGGTCCCGAATAAAACCCAAAGAAAACGCGCTCTCCAATCCCAAAACGTAACAATAAAAAAATAAAGAAACGAAACAGCGCCGCTCCCAATATTTACATCCCTCCGACTTCCCGAAAAGAATCGCCGGAACTAGCTCGTAGAGCTCGGGCTGCTGTAACGGTTCCGTAACGGGGCGCGATACACGCGCTATCTAGCATCAGCGTAAAAAAAAAGAGGGAGAGCCAAGAAAAGGGTTTTTCTTGCCCCTTTGGCTCTCGGCGCGCTACTGACATTCGAGAGGAGTGAGAAAGCCGAGGATTCAAAAGTAAGATGATCTCCTAAGAAGAGAGAAGGGGCTGCTTGTTGGGGGGAGAGACCGGACGGAAAGACTCGCGGCGTCGTCGTCGTCGTCGAGGAGCTGATGATGCCGATAATGAAAGATATATATCACAAGTGTTTATTGTATGTATATAGATAGGCATTCGATATCCGTGAAGCAGAAGTGTCGCTGTCGTTTGGTAGCGCGGAGTATGGGATGCTCATTCAATTACCCGGCTATATGAGTTGAGGGATATAGCTGAGCTTACTTGTTACTGCTCGGCGATTGTTACTTATATAATATAGAGGTATGTCTTAGTTTTATATATACTTAGATAATGCGTTGAGAGTTCGTGGTGTATGTATACAGATGCCGTCCTTTCAGAACCTTTCCGTTCGCTTAATACTTTCAGGGCAGCCTAAGTTTTGAATTTCCATCGCGTTTTTTCTTTCTATAACTTATAGGTAAGACGAGGGCTCCTATTTCTATTAATTTTATATTTACTTGTAATCGAGACAACCTTTTTCATAGATGCTGTAACTTAACCGCTTGAAATTTTTAATATTATATAAAAAGAATAAAAATAGGTTCCATCTCCTTATTAAAGCTTAACGTTTTTTTATTATTCCGAATGATAATTTGCCAATTAGTCCGCCGCCACGAAAGTGTTAAATCGCCCTCTTAATCGTTCAGACTCATGACCTTCCTTACTCGCTTATCCATAATCTGGTATTCAAAAAAACAAGCTTGGAATGCCGCATGCCTGCTTCTATATTCTAAGTATGCTAGGTCAAGGTATAATTAATTGGGATGTAATACATATAGTCATGTATAATAATATATATATAATAGTAAAACGTGTCTGCAACTGTATGTACACGATGCTCGGGTTGAAAAAAATCCGTGTATGTGCACGTCTGTAAACATGTGTATGTACAGAGGAGAACTGTCGAAAAAAAAGGATAAAAGAGAATAGAAACAAAAGTTCGTGTGTGTACATGTGCAAGAGTGGGTGGGGGGAGTGAGAGAGACTGGGAGAAAGAGAGAGAGAGAGAGAGAGAAAGAGAAAATCGGAGAGTGTCCGAGGTCAGCTGCTGTCTGTGTTTTGCCTCGGTTGCACTCTCGTCTTCTTTTCTTTTTTTTTTATCTCCGCTGCGCGCTCGTCGGACCACCGGCGCGTGTCTTTTTTACTGACTTTATTGGCCTTTTCTCTCCCTCTTTCTTTCTCAATGAATGTCGTGTATGAATGTGCATGTGTGTCGTGTCGTCTTGGCGGACTCGATCGATCATCATG
>JAPYZA010007692.1:0-15456 GCA_030522685.1 Eupelmus azureus | reverse complement strand
AAACAAAAATATATTTTAAAATTTTTATATTGACTAATAAAATTATGAAATATTCTTAATATCAGGTGTGAACTGTAAACTACAAAAGAAAAACGAATACTTGTTAGGTACAAATAAAAAATTTTTTTTATCCTCAATAAGTTTTTATTGTCCCATTACGGTGCAGTACAGTGCAGTAACGTTTTTATCAAAGAAAACTTGTAATACACAATGACGGTTTTTCGCAGTACAGGAGCAACTCGATAAAAAAATCTTTCGTAAAAAATGAACAATTTACCAGTCACCTTCCTCATATAAAGTAAACGTTAGAGACAATCGTTAATTTCAAAACAATGCACTTTGAAGAACCGTGATCCTCTACACAGCAGTCAAAAAACAAATATTAAAACATCACAAAAGCAACAAAAAATAGTCACTCCGAGATTTACAAAGTAATTATCCAGTCTATTCCCGTCGAAGGTGCAACAGCTGGTTATATTACTTCAGCAAATAGGCACATAAAAACCGCTCATCAAAAGAGGCGGCTTTAATTGTGCTGATTAAACAGTGATGGTACCGGGCGGTAAACGAGTAAACTCCCTCGTCGTGCAAATAAAGACTGCAGCCAGATACGAAATTAATGGATTTAGAACGGCTGGATAGGTATATCGTTTGCTACGGAACGAAAACAGGTATTTGTGTACTCGCGCACGTCTTTATCGTTTCCGCTGCACTTTGCCTGAAAACGAATCGGCGCGTGGCCTTTGGTTATGGTAAAAAAAGGAGAAAAGTACGACTGGAATGAGCGAAGGTTGTAATTATTTTAAATATTACGTTTATTTTTAGAGTTGTTGATTATTCGTTAATAGCTTTCTGGCTTAATTCTTAGAACGCGGAGACTGTTAAGTTGCGCCTTTAATTATGTTTTGCTTGAATTTTAAAACACAATCTTCTTGAGCGATTAACTAATTTAACAAACAGTGTGAAGCGTTTTGCAATAAACGGTAATTAACAAATTTTTATCTTAAAGCAACCTGAAATAAAGCAATAAAAAGATACTTTCCAGCTTAAACGAGTGGTTTTAACTTATCGACGCGGAATAATGTAGACACACATTATCTTAAAAACATTTCTCAACAGCTACTTTACAATTCACTTCAGGCGACCTTCAGGACACACGCGAAATCGAAAAGCGCACGGCCAGTCGTTAAACATTTAAAAGCTCCCAACGGTAAACAAGCAGCACCTCCACATCAACACACCCTGCACCAATTACCTTCAATTGCGCCTACGCCATAAAATTAGAAAAAAGCACTTACACAAGCAACCACCCGAGCGTCATTCCCACCTCTCTCAAAGAAAAAGAACACCCAGAAGTTCGCACGTGCGGCCAACCGTACATATATACCTTCTCGTCGACACCGTATCGATAAGCATCATCGCCTACACACACACACACGCATCTCGCGCGCGCAAATATTTACCAACGATGAGCTTAATACCGTTCCGACACACACGAGACCCTCGGCTGGCCATTTTTCGCCAACGAACCTTTGTGCCAAAGTCGAGGAAGCCGGAGGGTGCGCGAGATAAACGAGCGGCCGGTCCGGCCTGGCGGGCATTTTTCTCGACTTAAGGAGGAGCAGGAAGGAAATTCGAGCGGCCGCTACGGCCGGGCTATTATCATATAAAGTGTGCGGCTTGTTTCGCGTGCGGATGTTGCTGGAAAAATAATCAGCAATGCGATGAGCCGGGGGGAGTGATTCACGGCGAGAAGCGTTTAATTCTGATTGATACTGGCTGGGGAGAGGCTGGGTCCTGGGTAAATTTATGAAGGATTCTTTTTACCTTCGCGAAAATCAAGCGGAGTTGGTCGAGGTAATATTTATGAAGGTATCTTTTGAAGTTTAACGAGCCTGCTTTGAAAACTTTCTGCTTGGCTAACTCGAGCCGAGCTATTTGCTTTTTGATAAACCCGCGCGCGCGGAGCTTGCGGTTACCGTGTATATAAATTGCCCGCGAAACAATCATAATTTTTCACGCGGATCGCGACACGTGCGCGTAATGGCGTAATCGTTGAAAAAAATCTCCGGAAAAGTTAGCCGCGCGACTAAAAGGCAAACCCCGGCCTCGTAAATCATAACGTCCGAAATAATCAAGATACACCTTAACGCGGCCTGCGCGCTTGGTATATGTACGCGCCTGGGCGTACGGGCCATAAAAATGGTTTCTCCGTTTCCCTTCCCAGCGGCGAATGTGTATATATATCAGCGATGCTTATCGTTGTCCCGCTCCTCTAAATCTCGAAACGGCGATCGATTTACAGTCGGGCGACTTTCGTCGCAAAAGTCGATCGGGAGAGACAGAGCGATTGAAAGTCTCCGATAAAACGAATGTAATTAACCTTTAATAAAGACGGTTAACAAGCTCAGCTCGGCAAGATCGGGGGACGTTAAGAAAGACGAGCGAGCGGCAATAAACGCTAATATACACGGCCAGCCTGCGCAATACGTGGACGTCTTATCTCGTTTCTGTATATACACACGGCGTGCATACTCTGGGTTGTTATCCTCGCTCGCGTATCTCGGGAGGCTGAGACGTCACGAGGAGGGAGCCAGAAGTGGGAACGATTGGGAAAAACGATTTGGAGGGTGCAATTTCACGCTTGGCCGGGCGGAATCTCGGCTCGTTCCCCTACTGCGCGTCAATCGGGAAGATCAGTTTGCAGAAAAGCTGGGCTTTGTTTATTTGGATGTATGGGAGGATGACGCGCTGGGATGACAAAGCCGCAGTGGCTGGCTGCTGATTTTGAGGGGCGGTTGGATTAAGGAAGGAAGCGGGCCTGTTTCGTTTTTATTCTGGCGGGTGTGTGTATCGAAGGTTAGACGTCGAATAGAGCTTGTTGACGTAGCCGAGTGTAAATACGTAGTAGTTCTTTGTAAATAGATGAGATATTGTATGTTAGACGAGTGGGTGTAGCTGTTATTCACATACTATTAAGTACTCGCTTACTGATAAAGAGATGCTTCCAAACGCTAGAATACCTGTGATAAAGCCTCGCAAAGCGAATATCATTTGGAATTCTAAAATTATCCTTAATTTCATTAATCTATTTTAAGAACTCGCTATCCAGGTATTTTCCTCACGGCTTTCACATAGACTCTCGTCATTCTGCAACTACGACGCGCTCCAGCGATAAGGCAATTATCGCGATGGGCTCGGACACGCCCTGGTATATAAAATAAAAGAGAGTCTCGTGAACATCAACCTGATCGTTAGACGCAGGTATGTGTACCTACTCTGGAAAATCGCCGATGCACGCGACGCAGGTGGTTTTATATGTTTACAATAGGGGCGTACGCGCGCTCGGAGGAAAATCGGTAATGCGTCGCTGGCGCGCCTATGATAAGATAAGGCCGCACTTTATAACATACGGTTTGTGTACCTTTAGCGTATGGAGCGGGTTGAGAGAGTTTTTTTAATTTGAATTGAGATCGGTATTTTGTCGGATGATGAAAGATGTCGCAAGTGACTCGCGCGGCTTTTGTTGTAAAATGATGAGTTTGCAGGTGGATTTAGAGATTAGTTTAGTTTTCGTTTGAACGAATTTCAGCTCGGTTGTTGTCAAATGAATTTTAGTCCGTTTATTACTATCAATAAGAGATTCTGAAGCAATTAAATTTGCAAGCAAAATCATAAAAGATAGTGCTGTAGGTCTCCCAAGACGAACAGAATATGTATTAAGTGAAATTTTTATTCTATTAGATAAGAAAGGAAAACAGCTAAGCTTGGCTTATATTTGGTATTCATAAAGAAGCTTCAAACAAGCTAAACGTGCAAAAGTTATGGTTGGCTAACGTCCCTTTGTGACGTCACTCCCCTCTACTTTGCTCCGGCGGGCAAGCTGACGTCATAAAAAATTTTAGCTGTCTGAGCTTTAAAAAAATCACTGTAGTCGTTTTTCAAGAATATAAAAACTAATCTTAAAATGGAACTGCTTTTTAATATAAGCAAAAGAAATTAATCATGGACTTCAATCAGAACCTAGCTAATTGTGGTTATTATATAGTTACTACATCGGGTCTAATAAAATTTGAATGATAATGCCAAACTAATTACGATTCTACATATGGATAAATATTTTACAATAACAATTTGATCTTTAAAGAATTTAATTAAAAATTTTAAACTCAGAAAGAAACGAATCTTTTTTATTTCACCAAAAAGCGCAATCACAGCAGACCATCCTACAAACCAAACAAACCGACCAGACCTGCGATCTACAATCTTTCAAACCCATCCGTCAAACAATCGCACTTGCGATAATAAAAAAACCGATCAACAGTCCACTCCAACCGACAATACCTTGAAAATCGTCCCCTATAAACGCATTCCCGCAACTACGCAGTGCGATGCACCAAACAAAGGAACTATCCGGAGCTTCCGTCGTGCTAATTCGAATCCACGGCCGCGCCTCTATATAAACGGGCGCAGCAACCCTCGCGCGTTCCGCGGCACGTGTCCCCATTTCAGAATCGACGGGGGGATCGCGCGCATTTCTGTATATAATAGTATCGTTGCGCGGCGGAAAGGAGAGAGAGAGAGAGACGGGAGACAAAGGGAAAAGGGATTTCAGATGCGTAATTTCCTCTAGGGAGAGGGCAATGGGGAATTCCGAGGCGTTCGCTTGTGTGGGCGATTTTTTTGCGATTGGACGTTTGATGCCGGGGAATAGGTTTGGATAGGTGAAATTGTAATTTTACGGTTCGGATGAGCGTTGAGAGCTGGCTGATGGTGGGTGTTATTGGAAAGGAGTGAGGAATTACGGTGAGAGAGTGGGTATTTCACGCGAAATGCGGCCTTAATCTTACGCTTATTAAGCGAGGGGAAGGCTAAGGCACGTATTTTAAGCGAATACTTTTTTTTCGTGTGATTTGTACTCTTTGTGATTTAGATAGTAATTATAGGAAGAGAATGAGATACTTCTTTGCAGTTAAGCTTAATGATGTAAGGGATATTTTTGAAACTTTAATAAGTGAATAGTGTCGCTACCTGTGATACGTATGTATTCTTCTCTTACGCGAAATAAATGAACATTTCCTTATTTGCATACTTAATCCCTTTGATTAAGAAACGCAGATTCTTATATCTCTTAATGAAATAGTCTTTTCATTGAATAATTACGCCGACGAGCTAACGATAAACAACTTCTTTACTAGAATGAAACTAATCACTTAATTTTTTTTAATTATTCATGGAAAAAGTAACACCTACTACTATTACACTTGGCAAATAAGATAATGAATTATTTTGTAAGGACACGTGAGCTTTCAAGTCGAACTGATGCACGATCGTAGATAAAAACGTGAAAACTTGGAAAAAGCTTCGTAAAAAGAACTAATTAAATTAACGCCCTTAACAAGTTCCACATACAAATAAATATACGACTACTATTTTAATTAATTTGTCTTGCCGATCCAAATCAAGACTACCATCTAGTCGAAATCAGATCTCGATCAATTACAATAAATATTTCACTGATTAAATTTCGCAGCCGACTATGATTATTTTCCAATAAATTTTTTGTCGTTTTCATCAAAATATTCAAGCTCGAAAGTAAGAATGAAATTTCTGCAATTTGGGACTTAATGGGTTAAGCCGTAAAAATACCAACGAACAAAGCAGAAGCGATCTGCAAACGAAACAAAAAGTCAGCTGACTTCGCAAAAAAGTAACACCCGCGCGCTAAGTACCATATCGCATGTGTCGGGGATGCGTTAAGTAAGCAAATTACGTAATTAATGCGAGCGCACGACAGTAAGTTTAGAGCTTCTCCCGGGGACCGCGCGCGTATATACATCGCTATATACGGCTGACGTACCCGTAGCCCACGTAAGAAGTGCCTACTCATTACTTTAATACGATTATAAGGGGGAGCCGCGCCGCTTCCTCTCCTACAGTCGGTAAAAAAGACGATTTCGCGCGCTCATCCGGGAGCCGAGTCACGCGCGCTTTTCTCGCTCAAGGTTACAGTGTGTACACGAAAACTTTGCGCGTGAGAGCTGCTCTCTCTCTCTCGCTTTAATTATTCGCGAGTTTGAGGCTGCCTTCGGAGTTTCGTTTGATCTGGAGTGGCGCTACGCGCTGTCGCGTTCGCTGACGTGTGTGTGTTTTACTTGGGCGCGTAATTTTGTTTGATGGGTGTGTTAGGGGGATTATGTTTTTACGAGACAGAGGATCAAAGATTAAAGTATATGGAAATCGAATTAGCGGCTAGGTGATAAGTGGATTTTGGTACGATGATGCTTAACGATTCGTTAGAAAAAACACCTGGCCAATGATATTTCAAGTCACACTCGTCATAAACCCGTCGCCGAGCGCGAGCAGACCATTGTGATGTAAAAGTCCGTATTGTCATGTAAAGATCTAAAATGGCGCACGTCAAAAAATTGCAAAGCTCCGCAATATTTGCATCGGAGTCGTGAGTCATCCCGGCCAAAAAAATGTTTTTCATATTCTTTCGCGCGCAGTGAATATGAATCATAGGAGCGAGACAGGTGTATGTAAAAGGACTATGCGCACCCGACAGTTATACGAGCGCGATAGGAGCACGTAGAAATTTAGATTCAAATGATTTACGATCGGCCGCGATAAAAGGCCTTTATTTTTCTCCCGGCTTAAGAAAACAGCGACGCGCGCCTCTCGGCATTAAATTAAAAGCTCGACGGGAAGTGCGCATACTTTAAGCGCTGCGAAAATTATCTTGACGATGCCTCGCGTCGATATATAGCTTTTAACGTGAGGCTGCATATAGACCGTCTGCATTTAGCTTATATGCTAATGCCGGCAAAACGATCCAGTCGTTTTGTACAAAAGTGAGCTGGCAAAGTATAAACATGAAATAACTAGTATTATGTCAAGCGAGCAACCGGTCCTGCTGTAAACAGTTTTTCTGCTTTCATGGGCGTTTCCAGTCTGGTGGCGCTCGTGAATAGAAAGTATATAGCCTGCACGAACGCGAGCGTCGGGCTATGCGCATAGAGATGGAACTAAAGTAAATCGGCTTTTTAGAAGCCGCGCGCCGGACATGCATAATACATGCGGAGTCTTCCCGATCTATTCCATCAAAACACGGAAAATTTTTCGAAAATCTCCCCTGCACAAATAACGCGCTCTCTCGCAAGTCGGCTATGCTTTCGAAAGGTTCACACGCCGAGCGATACCACACTGGCAGATATACCGTTACGAGCCATCTATATATGCCGTACATATACATACTCATTATACATAAACTTGAGCGCGGCTATACTTACGCGGACACTCGAGAAAGCCGTATAATATCGATGATCGCCGCGCGCGCGGATACTTCCAAGTTCAAGACTTGCAGCAAGAGGCCAATGTATCGTGAGCGCTCGAAACGATTTCATAGCTGGAACGCGGCGAGGTTTGACATCGCCAGCTGGAACCGGTTCGTTCTGGATCCGCATGTGTGTCTGCGTGTACCGAGAGGAGAGAAAAAAATTTGCGTTTTTTTTTTTAAGTTTTATTTGCGCGGACCTTGGCCCCTTGAGAAAAAATCGAGCGGCGTGTATCGGAAGGATTGCGAGTATAGGTGCCAAAAAGAAACCTATTGTGAAATAGTAATGAGCGTTGGAACGGTTTTTTTAGGTGAGGTCTTGAGCTTTTATTTTTTGCCGATTCGAGGTGCGAGAAGAAGTATAGAGGAAATTGGTTTGAAAATAATAGTTAGCGGACGATATGAAATGCTTTATAAGAGTTTGTAAAACGTCTGCCGAAATTGAATAATAACGGGCAATGGTATGTCAAATGATCACCGTCATGTGACGTCATAGGCGATGGTTGTAAGACAATAAATCGTTCTGACACCATGAGATAATTCAAATTTTTATTGAAGTCAAAACACTTTTTTCTATACGAATGGCCTTTATACAACTGTTTATTATCTAATAGAACTCCTTAATTATTCTCACTTTTTACTTGAATGCACATATACTTTTAATTACCCATAGGTTTTGTTTTCTACTAACTTTTTATTAAGCCTAATTTATTATTAGGCTATTATTAACTTTTATTTGATGCTATTTATTAACATTTATTTAATTACACAACCTGTCACGTTTTTATAATGACGAGGAAAAACTTTTGAAAATTGCTTACAAAAAGCAACTTAACCAGAAAAAATTTTCTCAGAAAAACAAAGCAATATTACTCTCAGAACGTAAATAATCAAGCCCCTCTTCCTCATTTACCTTCATCCCAATAACTTCCCATTCCCCAGAACCATACATCTTTACCACCCAGCTCCCCACAATCCGCGCACTCAAACGA
This sequence comes from Eupelmus azureus, assembly GCA_030522685.1. Taxonomy (NCBI): domain Eukaryota; kingdom Metazoa; phylum Arthropoda; class Insecta; order Hymenoptera; family Eupelmidae; genus Eupelmus; species Eupelmus azureus. The sequence continues at coordinate 7,128 of JAPYZA010007692.1, read as the reverse complement.
ACCCAATCCACAGCCGATTTCCCAACTACACCCGACAAACAACCTCTCCGATCCCGATCAACCGGCAAAACATCAAACCCACAGCTATACAATCGCCCAGCCAATCGGCACGAAAAGCACATATGCAGGTGCGGGGGTGCTGTCGGTGCCAAGCCGTTAGAATCGATGACCCTCGCTCGCCGCGGTGCCACATCGCCTCGCGCAGTAGACCCAGTTTTACTTTGCGTTTCCGGCCGCTTATCCGCGCGCAGCGGAGATCGATTCCGAGCGCCGCCGGCGCCGAGGCTAGCCCCCCCCCCCCCCGTCGTGTATGTAAAAGCGCGTCTCCCGCGCGAAATTGGGTTAGCGGGTGAATTGGTTTTCGCGCGCTTAATTGGCTTTTATTAGCGCTATGGGATGCGTGTGGCGGCAGGACAGCGGATCTTTGCTCTGTGGTTTGTGCTGGTTTGGGAAGACGTGATGTGGAGACGAGGAGGATAGGTTTGGTTAAATGGTGCTCGGGATGGAATGATTGAATAGCTTTTTCGGTGATGAAAGTTATGCGTAAATCGATTATGAATAATTGAGTTTATTATTTTGAGGGGAGAAAATTCGGACTTCCTGACTTAATGGCGTAGATCTCACTGTCAGAAGAACAAACTTAATTGTTCGGCGAGCAACTTTGAAGCTTCAGTTGCGGAGAATTTTCGACATGTTGACTTGTCACGTGCAGACTTGTTCAAGGTCACTGATAAATGTAATCATGCCACACGACTTATTGATAAGGCAGGAAATTTTGATATTAGAAACTTTTGCGCGTGGAGTTTAATTAAGCATGATGCGGAGTTCAAGCTTCCAAGTTTAATTAAACGTCTTTGACGAGAGGGATGAGTAAAATACTTTTCACCTTGAGCTCGATTTATCTAAATCGGCTTATAAATTAAATGTAAAATAAATAGAATTTCTCAAAGACCATTTTTCTATAAAATGAGTAAGAAATACTTTTTAAGTAGTTGCTTGCTTAGCGGCAAAAGATTTACTGAAGAAACTGAAAGTGTTAACTTACGGCCTATGCTAATTTGTGATCTAGAATACCTTTAGTATTTATTAAACCGCGTAAATCACGCAGTAGTATAAATTAAAATGGTATAGGAGCGTATGAATAAAAACTGAGACGATACAATCTGTAGTAAGATAAACTAGGATAAATTTTTTTTATCATCATTATAGCTTTTTTTTTTTAAATTGATTTAATCTTAGTGTCAGCCTAGATTGAGAATAAAATTGTTTTTTATTTTTCTATAAAAACTTTTATGAAACAAGTAAAATTCCGTATTTTTTTGAAAATTTTTATGATTAATTTACGGAATTATTCATTAATTAGAGCTAATGATAAGTTATCCTTAATCTGAAAGAATAATTAATTATATTTAACTTGGACGATAAAGTCTGAAAAAATGATATTCATTTTTTACACGATACTAATTTATTATTAAAAACATTTAAAGTATTTCATTATCCAGCTCACTAAAGAAACACAGTAAAGACATAGTTAAAATAAATACAATATATATCACGTCAGCTCTTTTTCCAAACGAACGACCTTTTCTAACTCCCCATTTTACCTTCGATCTCGAAGCATCTAGAAATTACCCCAGAACAAAACAAAACAATAAAAATCCAGCTCCATAAACAGAGAAAGCCGATAAGACCCGATTATCACGCTCGTCCATCTACCAAAATTAGCATCAAGCCACACCAGCCCTGCCAAATAATCCGATCCCTTATACCCCGAGAGATATCCCCGAAACAAAAGCCCGCACGGCCGCCAGTACTCAGAAACTCAAACATGCACATCCTCCTATATACTTTACACAGGACTCGCACTCCTGGGGGGTATATAGGCGCGACCCCACCTTGTGCCCGTTTCGGGGTCGTAGCACCCGCGGTCGCATGATTATACACTTACTCCTGCCGACGCTCTCTACCTCCTCGCTGCACGCATATACAAAAACAAATCGATAAGCAGCTCCCGCGCAATTATTGCCACCTGTGGAATTCGAAATTACAGCGCGAGCGGCAAATCGACGATGCGGTTCGTAGAGAGGCTCTCTTTTTCTTTAGTTATCGATCGGCGGATGATGGAGTTAAGTATGGAAGGGTAACTTGATAGGGCTGGACGTAATAATGCTTGGGGGAGAGAGCCAAGCGGCAGGAGGAGGATCTATAACGTGGCGCGCGGCGCTTTTGACATGTCAAAGACAAACATATAATCGCGTGACTGCGGCGCGCAGCTCGGAGCGGCCGATTTATCTGTAGAGTGAAATTGAGTTTAACGTGTTTTTTCCAGTATGCCAGCGCGTTAAAGGCACTACGTCGTTTGCTTACTATTGAATAATAGAAACTGGAGTAGTACAATTGTTTTAGAGGCTTTTGAAATAATAGAGGCGAGAGAGAAGACGGCCGATTTCAGCTTGCGATCGAGTTGATGATTGACATGGTTTATATTGGCTGGTTCAATTTTTAGTACAAGTTGTAAGTGTAGATTAACTTTTGTTGAAGAGTAATTTTAAAAAAAATTTCATGCTCATCGTTATCGTTATCCGAGTTGTCTGAACGGATGTGAGAAAAATAAATGAAAAGAATTTATCCGTTGGAATTTCAAGAGCAGAAGATCAAATTTTATCATGAAGAAAATATTCGAATCAAGTATAGCAAGTCCTTCAGAAGCCTTTCAGAACATTCCGCTCGGCGTTTTCATCCTTTTGAACTATTTTCGTCCCCTCCCGAGTGTAACGCACTCCGCGGGCACAATTTAAGAGATCAAACGAAGGTGAAAAAGTCGATTTGATTCTCAAAGAGATCCGAGCGATCCCGAGAAACTTTACTGCTTTTTATTTATAAACTCAACAATAACAAAACATCGGAATTTATATAAATCGTTAAAAATAGAGCGCAATAATTTTAAATCCCAGAAAAAAAAACAATTTCGTTTTCTTTCGAGAGACGTCGATTTTGGTAACGGACACCACGCGATAGCTATTATCCGACAGACCAGCGCGGAAAACTCTGAACTCGCTTATTACCGATAATGCACCTAAGCGCGCGGTGTTTGACATATGTATACAGGAAATCCGTCTCGCTGCCGGTCGTCCCGCAAAGCTAAATGAAAAAGAAAAAAAATGCTCTGTCGTCAGTTTTTCAGACAGGCGATAAGAATTTTTTAAGTCGACTGTGATAGTAGGCGAACAGTTTTCCTGGTTACCGATGCGCATTTTTGAGGAATGCAAAAATTGTAAGCGTGTATGAACACGTTTGATAAATAGGGTGTTTTTAGTTAGTTTTGCGATAGCGGATTTAAAATAGAGATTTTTGTGTGTTAACGTGGCGCGTGGCGTGATACTTAGTAACGCAAAATTATGCTGTAATGTTTGTTTTGTAGATAGTTTAATGGCATTGAATTATTTTTTTTAAAGAGGTGATTATGTCTGCAAATTTTCATTATATACGCTTGGATGGAAATGTTTGAAGCATGAATAAAATTAATTTTTTTCAATATGGTTATTACGTGGCTTCATTTAGGTGTGAAGTAGAACAGGTGCAAAAAATATTAACGATTGTTTTTTTATTGCGCGCGACCGCAATTTCCATACTTTTTTTTTAATTTTTTAAACTGTGCGCTATGATTATATTTGTCAGAAATGAAATAATATTTTCTTCTACAAAAAATTTTACGAATTCAAAATCTAATTCTCGGTTATTTTTATCTTTGTAATCGAAGCTTTGTGAAACTACAGAATAGTTATAAATTTTCAACGCTGAACTATTTTCATTTCGATGTCACGGATCCTCTCCCCGTAAATTGTAACAAAATTTAACTACATACTCAGCCTACTTCCACCTAAATTTAAATGACCCACGCTAAAATAACCACGCAAACAAATCCTGACGACCGACATAACCCGAAAACAATAATCCCCGCCCTATCTTTACACCCAACACAACAGCAATTCCAACACCGAGCAATAAATACAGACGTCCGTGAAACTTGGAAAACTTTCTAAGCGCTAACAGCAATCATAGATTACAAATAGCAGGAAAGAAATCAGACAACAAAGGGAAAACCAATAGACCAAGCCCGCAACTTTTCATTATACCCAGCAGCATCCGCGCCTCGTAATGAGCGCGCGCATAAATTATCAATTAAGTTGAAAAGTTGGACGAACGATTTTCAATATACTACAGCTCTCTCGGGCAGTGAATGATAACAACTGACGGCGCGTTCCGTGCAGCTGGCGTCGTGGAACTTGGAAAACTTTCTAAATTACTTTCGCACCTCGCGCGAGGAGCGCAAAACAAAAAAACAGGAAGGATCGGGCGGCAAAGAGGCAGCTACGCTTAAGTAGGGTCGCTGACCCGCGAGACTTGGTGAAAGAGTTTAATTTAATTAGGAGCGCAGCTGAAAAGAAAGACGGCACGAGTGCAGCGCGATGAATTAAAGTGTGCCTTTTCTTTCGTAAACTTTCCTGCGTACTTGCGTTAACCGATTTCCGTATTAAAAATTGATTGCTATAATTATTAAAAAGTTATTATTTACAGTAAATTTAAACGATTTTCGATTATTCGAGCCGTTCAATACGAGCCGGTCGCAACGCCTGTCACCTAAGCGACGTGTCGAAAAATCGTAAACAGAAGGATAGACTCACCGTTCTGACTGGAGTAGTCCCATTCCCATACGCCGGCCATCGCGGGGGACACTTATCGGAAATTTAAGTCCGAGAAGTTAAGATCCGAGTAAGGCTTGCTCCCGCTCGTCTTGCCCACTTAATGAACTGCCTGCTTAAAATCCACTCCTCTTCGCAAAAAAGTCTGCTCCTTTAGCGCTGCTGGCAGCTTTCTCAAAACTCGCTTCTTCGAATCGAACGCGCGAGCCTCTTGGTCTCGGTACGCGCTTGTCACTCACTTTGCACGCGGATAGAAAAATAGCCGTAGAAAAGTTGAGCGTGTCGAAAAAAGTCTCGCACTCTGGAATTTTTGACGTGTAGATAGATAAAAAAAAAAGAGCGTACAAAGAGACTGACACTGGAGAGAGTCGATGCTACTATACCGAGCGTTCGGCGCGTTGTAAGAGCCGGCCGGTCCCGCGCTGGCGTTTATAGCCGCGCCAAGGACGGGCCACGTGACCCAGCAGCTGAACGCGTCGCCGCGCGCTTATGGGCTTGGGCTTTTCTGCTGGATGTGTAGGAGCCGGAGCGGTTGGTGAGAGCGCATGCGCCGGTAAATATTTACACGTGCTCTCTCGCTCGCACTCACGTGCGCGTATACGGAGCTGTAGGCGCGCTTCTGTCTCTCGGAGTCTCTGTTCTTTCTTTGAGCTCCGTTTGCGGCCTGGAGCGGTACAGGCTGCTGAGAAAGTTTAGGATAGTGTGAAAGAGTTGAGGCGAAAGCGGAGGGATTAGTGGTGGTGCTGGGATGGATGTTTTTGGGATTGTTTTTGGCGAATTTTTTTTATGCTGGTTGTAGGTTTTTTAATGTATTTTGGAAATTTTTGGAAATTATTATATATTATTAGTGACACTCTAGTTTCTTTAAATTGTGAAGATTTTTTGTTAAAATATAGTTGGTTTGTTTTGAAGATCGTGTTGAGTTATGTCTTTGATCTTCAATAAGAAATTGCTAAAAGATTTAAATTTTAATTTTTTGAAGTATTATAAATAACATCTTACAGATTCATTCCAGGTCAAAGTCGTCTCGATCGAAGAGAACTCGAAATTATTTTAACGGTTGAGTTGTGGAATTAATAATTGCTGTTATTGAAAATGAAGATTTTTTATCAGATTTTTTTAAAAGGTTATTCGAATTAGTTCTGCTTTTTTAGTGCCAAATTTTAATAGATTATTTGATATCTTCACGATATTTGAATGCGAGTGAACACAGATAGATTAAAATACTTTTTAAAATTCACAAAAAGTTAATTTAAATATAACAAAAAGCATTAGTAAAAATATATTAATTATTTTCATTATTAAAGAACTGCTTGACTGAATCTGTTGTGATAATTTCTCCTTTTTCCTTGAAAATACACAGTCTAAAAATCAAGTCAATATTGCACAATGACGCTACCTTTGCCGTAAAATCAGAAAAAAAAACTTGAAATTCAGGGAAATTCCCCGTCTAGTACTATTTTTTGTCGACGTTTTTGCAGCTCCACAGACAACGAAATCCATCAAACTTCCTTAATTAATAATTCAAATTTAACCGTTACGTCCACGGCAAGTCACTCATCCAACAAAAACCACTCACCGGCGAGCATCTAATTACAGAATTAAAACCCCAATACCACCCATCAATAAAAAAACCCCACATTTCAGCAGCTTTAAACCCACCCACGCTCCTTGAACCTTCCTCAAAAGTAAATAGAAAAAAAACCTGTCCAGCTCTAACGACATACGTAACACCATGCGATTACGAGCCCACCTCATCAGCATATCAATGAAACCCGATCTCCACAACAATAGCCGGAGCGCGCGTGCCAGCGCACTCGCAAAACCAGTTTTTCACACATATATACATCAGAGCGACTCAGTCCACTTTCCAGCCAGACTGTACCGTCGCAGTCGTCTCCCCCACCTATTCGCGCCATCTACTAAGGCGAGAGAGAGAGTTTGGCTTGTACAGGCCTATATACCTACACACAGCATAGGCACGTGCTTAGCGCTGATGCGCGCACGAGCGCGCTGGAAACGCGCGTTGCGTGCCTAATAATCGTTTTATCGCCTTTGCCTAATCTGCAGGAATGCCTCTTCTTTTTTTTTCTATTCGCGCGCGCGAGTTTGATTGATAATTCGGCGAGTTGTCAGTGCGCGCGAGATGGTTTATGAATGGTGTGTGGGTTTGTGTACGTAGGCTTGTTTTTCGAGCGCGGGCTTTAGAAATTGAGAAAGCCGAGCTGAGCCGTCGGCTATATTTAGTTTGATTTACGAGAGATTCGAGGATGTTTTTGTATGGTAATTTTTCGGATCTGTGTAAGGCTCCTGGCACACGGAGAGGACTGTGGTTCAAACTTTGCACTAGATTAAGGCGTGCATTATTTGCTAAAGGCTTGTGTAACTATTACTGCACACATGTGTAACTATTAATGCACACATG
>JAPYZA010007691.1:0-10171 GCA_030522685.1 Eupelmus azureus | reverse complement strand
TATTCGAAACCAAATGAATGGGAAAAGTAAATTAACCGTTTTAAAATTTCATTAAAACTGATCGATAGAAACCTCACGAAGCGTTTTCCTATAGTGTTCTGATTTTCGAGTAAAAATTCGTTTATATTCCAACGAGTCTTTATTTTTTAAATATAGATTATCAATTAACTAACACTGCAAAATGAGTCAGTCTCTCTATTACCCAAAAAATATCAAGTATTCCTCATCAAAAACGCCCACTCACAAAAATAAAACGCATATCCAATACACTAAACCAAAAGTCAGCAACAAACTAACCTTAATTCTTCACCTCCCCAACCAAGAGTTAATTACGTCGCACATATTAAACAGCCAGCCGGGAGAAAGGAGAGATCGATGGCGCGCAGCCTCTCGGAATCCTGCCTAACGGCACGGAAATCCTCGAGCGACCAATTCGATCTGTTCGCGAGGAGCGTAGCCTGCCAGCTGAAGCAGATGAGCCCCAAGCTCGCGACTCGGGCTCGAATGGAAATTCAAAGGCTCCTGACGAACCTCGCATGCGACACGGAATCAAATGTAATCCTAAGCTTTATTCCGCTCGAAACTACTACGCCTATTGCATTTTAACGCTTTTATTTCGAGCCGGCTGGCCCCGCTAATTTCGCAAGCTCGCAAGCTGGAGTGTACAAATGACCTGGTAATAGGAAATATTGGTTAGTGGGGGATCGGTTCTGTTATTTTGAATGCCGACTGGCTTGTTTACGCTTGGTGTAGCTTGGACGTTTTAATTTTATTATTGTTGAAGTAGGTCGTAATATTGCTCGCTTTGCAGCGCAAGTTTTATATTTTGTATATTTATTCGCAGTGTATTTATTACGTGATTTTGTTTAGACTGACGAGACGCTGCTGGATGATGCCGTGTCAGGATGTTCTAATGGGGCAACTTATACAGCGGATAAAGACGAATCTAATTGTACCATCGTCTCAATACTGTCATACCAAAGAAGCTTTATAAGTTCAAATATTACTATCACTCTTTAGAAAATAATTTTTAATGCTTTTACAGTTTTATTAAGACTTGTATGTATTGTTACTCCTGTAATTTATAAATATAGTTAGAATTTTTATAGATAAATGTAATTAAAAATATTGTACGAAATTCTCGAAATACTATTTCGTACTTAATTAATTTTATGCTATTTAAAAAGCGACTTTAATCAAATTTCTAAAAATGTTAATTAAAAAGTGTATTTAATATTCAGTGCCAAGAGCGAAAATTCGATATTAAAATTTCAGGTTAATTTTAAAATATTAAAAAACCACATGCTCGCTTATAAAAAGCATAAAATATTTCATTTTCACAACTCACATCACCTACACATAAAACAATTACCCTCTACAAAAAAAATCTCTAAATTAAAAAAATAAATGTAAAAAGTAAAATTCCCATCACCCCATCACCGCCACAAACCCAACACTTTCAATCACGAATTTCTCGGCCACTATAATTAAAAATCAGCGTCGCTCCGTCCGTCTACATCACCTTCCTCTTTTTTTTATCGCGAATCGCCTCGTAAACGGCGGCCCCCGGCGCTCATGAAATCGTCTCGTAGACGGCCGGCCGAAGGGACACACACATAACCGCGAGCTGTAAAAAGAGACTCAGGGAGCTCGCACTAGGGATCGCCGTAATGGCGTTTTAGTGCCGAAGCTCGCTGCTGGCTTCTCGGCCATTCCTGTCCACTGGCCGTAAATATCAGGAGATTCGTGAGATAGAGAAGAGAGAGAGAGAGAGAGAGGGAAGAGACGGCTTCGACTCTTTCCTTGCGGTGTCCCGGAATTCCGCGCGCTCGCGTTACTTTCCCGGAATCTTCGCGTCGCTGCGTTAGGATCGGCTTTTACGATTTCGCCAAGCCTTTCGCCCCGAGCTCTAAGAACGTGCCTCAAATGTACCTGCACGAGCGAAAAGCTCAGGCTGGGAAATGGCTGTCAATTTTTGCCTAACTCTCTGGTGCGCTCTGGTTTTGGAGCGTTCGCAGTTTATTAGTGTTGGGTTTTGGATTATTATTGTTGATGAATGATTGATTATTAAAAATACCGCAATTTATTTTTTAGGCGATATCATAGATCAAGCTTGTGCAGCTTTGATTATTGGCTTTTATTTAATGGAATAGCAGTGTGCTTTTTATTTTTCATTTAATCAATAAAATGAATTTAAAATGCGAAGTATATTATATATACTTTTACAGGATTGAAAATTGATCGTGACGCAGTTTTTCCCTTTTTCTATATTGACGAACCGTTGATTAAATTGATATTTACAAACCCGCAATCCGGAATAACGGCCTTCGATTACATACGCACCGAATAAAATAAATCGCGCTCCCTGATTGTTTTTCATTTAATAAAAAGCACTTCCCCTCACACACTGATCCTCTCGCGTCTAGCCCGGACAAAATTAAACCAAGACTTTTTCGAGCTCGCTCATAAAAAAGGGAGAACGATCGCCCAGAATACACTAAGCCAGAAATCGTTCTGATAACGTCGCCCAACACATACACCCACGCCTCTAGCACCACCCACGCACACAAAAACATCGAAACGGGAGCTCGATCGGCGGGCACAGCTATTTTCGCGTCTCACGGCCATTCGCGTAAGTTAGGCCATAGGTGAGAGGGACAGCCTTTCCTTTCTCATCACAGCGGTGCGGGGTCGACGCGCGATAAGCTCGACTTGCGCAAGCTCCCCCACTACGCTTTCAAATCGCCGATAAGACTGATGGAAAGTCGCGCGAAATGACGCGCTTTCCTCGGCAGTTTCGTCGGATGCCGTTCGACGAAAATGGAATGGCTCACTCGCGGAGTGTACCAATAGCCTCTCGAGCCGCCGAAAATGGCTCGGCTCGCTGCTCTGAAGGATACGAGCTGTTTATGCGCCGGATGAATCGATTCCGCGGAGATGTTTGCATGGGAATACGCGAGATTCGCGGAGAGAGCGATAAATAAGGCGATTAATGTAAGGCGGTAATGGCGTTGCATGGGCGAGATAAATCATTGGAGGGCATAGAGAGAAAGTCGCGGAGTTGTGGAAATGTAAGTGGTGGTTGATAAATGGTTATGTCTGTTGTTGAAGTAAGTGGAAACGGCCGATGATACGGATCTTACGAAAAGTATCGACTTTTGCCTTCGGAGAGCCACTTGACTGCCAGCTCGAATCGACAGCTATATATGAAAGGAGAAGGGTTGGGAACAGTGTTCTAGGCTCGGGGGCTGAGATGGAGTTGAGGGAAATATTAATAGAACTTTCGACAGCCTTGGCAAATTCGGGTTGTACTAAATTGTTATAGATAGTTATTGCATCTGGTTAATTGTGGAAATAGTTAACTACTTTAATAGTTAGATGTTAATTAAAAATATATTGATTGTTCAATAAGTTTGTATTAATATGTATGTTTAAATGGATTTAAAGTTAGACTTTATAATCAAATCACTTCAAATTTCTTTAAAAAATAACGTACTTCTTCTGTAAGTGGATCAGACTAAAATTGTTTTCACGCTTCTCGGAATAGCACACGTATAACTCGAAAATAGTGAAATCGTTTTATCCAATTATCTGTAATGGTTTTACATATCTAGTAACTAAATTTGCACGTTTTACTTAATCTCATATAACGTTAAATTTATCAAATTATGCCGTTTCTCAGTATTCCATCGATGCATCAATTAAACCAATTACAACTAAATGTAAATACAAAATTGACTTTACAGAAATAGTTAAGACTTTTTTGTAAAATGTGAACCGTAATTAAGAAACATCAATATTATTCGCGTTGCAATTTGCATTTCTGAGTTGAATAATATAACAAGCTAAAACTCAAACTAAATCTAGTTATGAATAGGAAAACGCTTCTCGTATCGAGGCAACTTTAGCTCAGAGGCCGCGCACAGTCACATTTCGTATGCCGGTAAAGTTGCCAGGATGCGGTTTAACTAGGCCCCATCAGACAAAGTAGAATCTAATAAAAAGTTTTATTATACCAAATTACCGAAAGCCACCTATTGCAGCACTTAGTAAAATTAGTCCATCAAAAAGCACAATAAATGTCCCAATCAACGCCCAAAGAAAAAGCTCTGAATACATTTCGCCCCTCTTACAAAGCGAGCAGATTTTATGGATATTTCTGATTTGCCTAATTCCACTTATAAAGTTGTACAGTAAAAGGAAAGAAGCTCGTTATCCGCGCGTTTTTGTTCCGCGCGCTTACGGGCCTCTCAAGATTCACCGGCTTCAGCGCTCGCACCATAAAGCGGATAGACAGACAGAAGAATTGCATCCGAAATCGCTCGACTTTCATCCGCGTTATTCGTTTCAATTATCCGAGACAGAAGCGAAAGCTGTCCCCCTCGCCCTCGCCCCCCGTGCTAATGAATTCTCGTCTCGGAAACTGCGCTCGCAAAAAGCTCCTCTAGTTCACGGCGTTACGCGGCCCGCAGGGATATATATGCGCGCTCGATTAGCCCGCGAAACAAGGTCAACGCGTAATCTCGGCAATTTCGCCTCGTCGCCCTCATCGTGCAGCCAAAGAGGCGGCAGATGCGCGCTGAGGGCCGCTTCGATTCGCCAAATCCAGCGAGCTTGCGAGTATCGTAACTCGAAGGGCGAGCTAGAGCGTTGTGCGATTGGAGCTTGAGGGGGGGGGGCTTTAACGTTTAAACCGAAGGCCACTTTGGGATGCGGAGCTATGCGGGGGTGATAGGTAAGTGTCCGCGCGGAGCGATAAGGGCTACTTGTCCCGCTTTCATTGCGGCGCGCGGCTGAGACGAGCTTGCAGATACGGTGACCGATTGGCCTTTCGACCGAATCGAGCTTGCGAGCTTGCGGAATTCTGTTATTTGAGGATGAACGTGGTTGAGTACTTATGAAGGCGTGGAAAGCGAGCTTGACGGTTTGAGTGGTTGATTGAATGAAGTAATTTAAAATGCGCGACGGTAATAGGTACATCGACTTCTAGTATTGTCGCGATAAAGTATAGTTAAAATTAAATTCAAACATAAATATTCTGCTCGTATTTTAGCGAGAACTAAGGAAAAATTAATGGGATTTGAAGTAGTTTAAAATATACTAACTTCCGCAATCATTAAAAAGCAAACTGTAACGCTTCTCTTATTCATCTCCCTTGAGCAACATAAGATAGCAAATTCTGAAAATACAACATGATGAAAAAAGTGCAAGAAAAAAAGGTAAAACTATACTCACTATACTCGAGCTCGTCGCTCTCGGGCTGGAAGAGGGTGGAGTTGTAGACGTGCTGGGTGTGGTCCGGAGGTCCAGCGGCTGGCGCTGCAGCTGGTGCGGCGACGCTGGTGGTGGCTGCGGCGAGGGCCGCGTCGACGGCCGCAGCCGCGGCGGCTGCAGTGCTGCTGCCGCTGGGGCTACTTGCCGTCGGCGGGCCCGTGAGATTCGCCGCGACGGGACTGGTCGGGAGGACCGGCGTGGCCGAGGCCGCCGGCAGCTGGCTGCCCGGCTGCTGGGCCCCCGCCCCCGTCGAGGCCTCCAGCAGGCGTCGAAGCATCCTCCTCGCCCTCGACCACCTCCACTGCGTTCTGCCGCACGAGCTTGCCTCCTCGGCTTGGTTTCGCCTGCGTCGCTCTAGAACAATAGCGTGATTTTATGCTCGCGAGTTCGTTACTGGACTCGTTTACAAATTCAGATTAGTGGTTATTTCGCTTGTTAAACTTATACTCGATTAATTTATATAGGCATCGCTTTGCTTCGAGTGGCTCGAAAATATCGTATAATTATTCTGTGTATTATTGGGCTACCTAAAATTATCTAGTTTTTCGGAATAATAATTTCTATAAAGATAACACATAACCGAGTTAATTGAGACATCCGAATTGAGCTTTGTATAGCTACTTATTACATTTAGATTGATTTCTGCATAGTACTGAAATAATAATTAAATTTGCCCAGTATACAAATTCATGCAATTAGATATACTTGAGGATTATAAAAGTTGTATTGAACATAATTAATAAATAAAACAATAACGAACATAACGTAAAAAATGTATAAAAGCAAAATACCCTAAGTCTGCCGCCAGTATCTCCTCTAAACCCCGAAGGATGCGTCAAGCCAGGCAGATAGAGGCGTCGACGTTGTAGTCGTCGTTCATCAGCTGCTGCTCGCGACGGTGATGTCGATCATCGTCGCTCGTTCATGTCTGCGCGGCGCCTGGCCTGCACCATCAGCGCCAATCCTTCCTTCTCGATCTCATCTCGCGCGCTCGCACGTACACAAACAACAACCTCCCACCCTCTCACCTCTCCTCCCTCTATCTATATATAATATATAAACGAAAACAAACAGCCCCACAACGGCGCACCTTCCTCCTTTTCTTTTCTCTCCTTAAAACACACTCTATGCGGCTCACGCTCGGCAGAGACGCGATATCGCGCCGAGACCCGATGGAATATTAATCCCAGCCCCCCCGCGCGACCTTCGTAATTTCATTCATCCGACGTGTCTCCGCTAGTTCCACGCCCGGACCCTGCCGCCCACGAGCTTTGCAGCCGAGCTTTTTTTTTCCTCTCGCGCACTCGCGTTCTTATCTCTCGGCACTGAATTCACTCTCTCTCTCCCTCTCGTCTCTCGGCTCTGTTCTAGCTCTCTCACTCTGTGTACGCGTCCGCTCCAGACGACGAGCTCGTGTTTATTCTGGTTCGTCTGGCTTGACTTTACGCCCCTCTGACTCCGTCCCTGAGGCTACTTCCGTCGCAAGCTCCTCGCTGCTGCTGCTGCAGTTGTGGCCGACGAGCAGCCTCGGACGACGAGCTACTGCTGCTGCTGCTTCCTCGGCTCATTTCATTCGCGCGTACTACCAGCCGCTGCAACAAAGGGAAGAGAAAAAAATGCGTTAAGTGTCTGGGTATCGATGTATCGCTTTGCGTGGGTGTTGGATAGGGCCTCTTTGGTAAGGGTGTATGCGTGAGTAAGGCGAGGCGGTACTTTGCGCTGATAGAGACAAAGGAGAGTGGCTTTAACGGTCTGGCTCTGGCCTCGTATCATTGAGGGACTCGGAGAATCTCATTGTGCCGTAATTACGAGCGTACTTAAATTGCACGAGGTAAATCAAAAAAGCTCCAGCGCATAAAGAATGGAGTGATTAAGGTGGAGCTGTAAAAGAAGTTGGTGTTGAAGAAGAATTTTACGTTGTAAGTGCGTATTATCTTGAGACGATGTTGAAGGCTTGCGGGTACTGATAATAAGGGAAGAGTATTTTTTTTCATTCAGTTTTTTATTTTGAAAAAATATTTGTTTTTATCGTGGATTTTTAACAAATAAAACCGGTATGATCACAAATCCTTTTTTTATTTATTGTTTGATTATTAATAAAATTGATTAATTAAAATTTTATCAATTAAAAATCTTTATTAATTAAAAATTGAACAGAAAAATGTACACCATGATAAATTATGTAAAGTTTATGAAAAAAATATAATTTTTTTAATATACAGTAACAATAACAATGATCAGACATAAAAAATTCGTATATGACTAGAATATAAAAGAACTTTATTCCCACCTTAACGATAATGACCACTTATTTCTCCAGAAAAGAACGTGACTGGCATATTATTCCCGACAATCTCGAGACGGGCGATAATGAACCATTATTTCCCTCCTCAAGATTGTCGGGAATAATATTTAAATAAATTATTGAAAAAATAAAATAAAAACAAATAAGTGGCTACTTAAAAAAAGAATTCAAACACTTTTTCAAGTACGTAAATCTTATGAGAAAGTTCTCCGCGCATTTCGCGCAAGCACATGATACTCGACAATACGTACGTAACGTATATAACTAAAAACTCTCATTACTTAAATTAATTCTACTTTGACGCAAACAATAAATTACAATCACAAGTGCTCCCATACCAGTACATTCTGCTGACGAAAAAAGAACAATATTCCACCAATACCCACTCTCCACAATCGTATCGCACAATAATTCCTACATCATATCCGGCCGTATCCCATCTAAACCCGGCAATTATCGGGAGCAGCGCTCGGCATAACAGGGCCAATTACAGCGGGAATCACAATAACCATCAGCGCAATCGTCCCACCCCAAGCTAAAGGAACGCCAACCGCGCGCGGCTCGCGCAGTCCTCCGATTCTTCCTCACATCCCCCCGCTGCAATATTGATCAGGCGACAGCCACGGCGGCCGCATTAGCCTCTTGATTAGCGCGTTACACAACCGCCAGTCCCATCCCCTTCCCTGCATCTCTCTTCCAGGGAAATCGGCAGGCTGCTCGCTCGAGCATTAGACGAGAGGGCAGCGCGCGCGCGTCACTCGCGGAATTGTGAGTTCATTATCCGAGCGTAGGTGCGGCTGTGGGAGGGGGGAAGGGGGGAGTTGATTGATTACTCGGCTGGGAACGCGCTGCTGCAGCGGCCGGTCGGCCAGAGCGCCGGATGACATTGATTACTAATGGATCGCGCTGGGCATTCCGCGCCGGCGAGGGCCGCAGGTAGCCAATTTTCGGCGCTCGAGCCGAGCCCGCGAAATGCAGTGCGCCGAGTGGCCGAGCGAGAGACAATTGGATTCGGCCTGTACGCGCCAAGTGCTGAATTATACGAGTTTTCGTAGGGGACGGGCTGATGCGTGAACGAGGGATGGGTGGCGTTTATACGGGCGTTAGAAAGGCTTTTCGGTATTTTGCAGATTGAAATTAGAGATTCATGGGAATTTTTGGTGGCTGGGTTTGGAGAGTGTTTTTTATTGTTGGGGAAGTGAGGGGGGAAGGGTAATTTGTTTTTGTAATAGTTTAACGCGGCTTGATTTTGTATTAAGATTATGCGCATATGCTGTTAGGCATGCACGTTTAAGTAGGGAAATTTAAGCAGAGATTTAATTCTGTATTGCTTATCTTATATTTTAACGCAATATAATTCTATTTATAATTTCAAGCAAATAGATGTAAGTATTAAAATTTATAATCCGTTTAAAAATGGACTTCTTCGAAGTAAATGTAAATATTAACTTTTATTTACCCTTTCATAGCTGTTAAAAGTTGTACGAAAATTAATAAAGTAATCTTCAATTCTTAGAATTCAATTAATTTACGCGAAAATGGCGCAGATTATAAAGGAAAATTCATCCAATAAAATTGTAATTTCAACCATACCAGCTGAATATCTGCGGCGAAGATATTATGGTTTCGAAACATGTTTATCACATACATTTCAAAAGTCCACAACCCAGAATTGCTTCAACAAATGTTTACAATATATCTAATTTAAAAACTTAATTTCACACATTCACAAAGCTTGCCGAGCAAACAAAACCTACAAAAAACCAGTCGCTCGCGCATCCTTTTTTTTCAAAAAACCGTAAAAACTCATCCCCGCGAAAGGAAAACAAAGGGCGCCGACTTTACAGCGATATTAATTCTCCGCACGCGGCAAACCAACAGCACAAAGAACACAAATGCAATATACGCCGCGCGGGCCTTTTTGAAAATTTCAACAGAGCAATATTAAATTCTTTCCTAAAACGCCGCGGGCACTTTTATCTTCCCTCCCTACTCCAAACCACGTCCAGCCTTCTCGCAAAACCCTCGCATTCGCAGCCGTCTCTCTCTCTCTCTCGCCCCGGGAAAACCTGAAAACCCACGAAGCTCTATACAACGAGCCCACAGCCAGGCGCATCCTGCGTATACAATTAAAGCCCCTGAATACCTCCGGCACTTAACGATTCGCCTGACAATCAGCGCTCGCGCCGCGCGCGCGGTTATAATTATTCATAAACGCGGAGGCGCTCGGCGAAACTAGGCGGCGGCCTTTCTGCATAACGGCGGCCTTTCTGCATAATTTCGCGGCCCACCCCCGCGCCCGATGCTTATTACTCTCGGCGGTGCGTGCGGCGAGCGTCGCGCTTACAAACGAGCCCTGAATTTCCAGGCCGCGCCCTTTCCTCCCCCCCGACTTTTGCGCGCTAATTCAAGCGGCGCTGATGCCGCCTAGGCCGAGCTTAATTCCTCTTTTGCAATTACGCAAGACGCTTACGCGCTTTCTCTCTGTGCTTGTGTATAGTCGAGTATCGCTAGGCCGCTTGGCAGCTCTTTAAACGTGTGTATTCTGTATTAATTAATCTCCGTTAGACAAGCGGAGTTCGAGCAGTTTAT
>JAPYZA010007688.1:0-31274 GCA_030522685.1 Eupelmus azureus | reverse complement strand
AAAAAACCTATCATATCCAAACAACATATATCTCCTACTCACAAAAGTCTCGAGCTTCGCCTGAGCCGGCAGCGTCTGCTGCAGCTGCTGCACCTGTTGTATCTGCCTCTGGAACAGCTGCCTCTTGTCCCTCACCACAAACCCTCCGACTTCCTCGTCCAGCTTCGTCATCCTCATCCCCTCGATCGTCCTCAGCACCATCCCCAGCAACACCAGCAACACCTCTGCCAGCACCCTCGAGAGCCGCATTTTAAAATCCCAATAATCCAACCACCGTCTATCCAACTCGCAACTCCGAGAAAAAAAAACCCAGACGGAACCAGGCGGTTGCGACAAAGCAGCTCGGCGAGAAAAGCGTGAGCTACACGCGAGAGAGACACTCGAGACTAGAACAGATCCATAATAACTTCCCGGTTCGAGCTGAATTCCTCTCCCGGCGCGGCGGCTGCTGCGTTTACGGCTCGGCTTAGCGTGTGCTGCGGCTCCGGCCGATCGGCCATCGATATACGCGCTCCCGCGGCGCTAGCTCGCACGAAAATCTCTCTCTCGTTCTCTGTTTTTTCTCTTCCTTCTCCTCTCCACCTCCTATTTATCCAGCCGCCGCGGCGCGGCTGCTTTTCGCCATCGTGTCCCCCGACCTCCCTGACCTCCCTCTCTAACGATACTTTTTACCTCGCCTCCTCGCTCCTTCTTTCTTTTTATCCGCCGGGTTATTAATGCTCCTGCGGAGACGCTCGGCGATTTTCTCAGCGCGCGAGCCAATCGGCTCGGCGAGGCGCGCACGAATAACACCAGGAGAGCGCCCGGAGAGGCAAAAGCGACGCGGGGATGCCCGCGCGCGGCTCTCTCACGGGGGCCAATGCACCGGGCCGCGAAACAATCGGACAATGCAATTATGCGATCCGATTTCCAAACGCGGACGATTCGGTACACTCGCGCCTGTCAATGTGCGTGTGTGTGTGACGAATCGTTAAAAAGCGTAGCTGCCGAGGCGATGCAGCGGCAGTAGAGGCGAGAGCTTTGCCCGAGGTCGTGTCGCAAAGGCCTTTTTTTTCATTAGAGCCGCTGTTTGTTTGGCGAACTGTCTTTTTTTTGCGTTGCGTGTTGCGCCAGGCGCGCGCGCGACGTTTTGATTAATAATTCGATCTGAAAAGCATCGAGCGCCGGCGATTTATTCGCCTCCCGCGGGCGCTTGGGTTATGATCATTTGAAATGCAGCGGGAGCCGGGTATTATTAGATGCACAATTTTCGAGGATGCTAATGAGCGGCTTTCAATCGCGCTGAAATTAGCGTTGCGCCGAGGCGCGCGGCTTGTTATGGTCGCCTGGCTACGTTAATGTCCTCATTAGAGTAAAATATTGTTATTGTTCACGGTATTGATGAAGACTTCGAGCTGCTGGTAACTTTCTTTTTCTTTGACACTCGTAAAATAGTTTTTACAATAAACCACTTCTCTTTCGTTTGGGTGTGAGATTAAAATGTACTGGTAGAGTGGTGGAGTAAGTAGAATGTATTATAGCTGCTTATGGAATTTAATATTAAACACGTGCGGGTCTTTGGACAAGAACAAGTTTGATTAAACATTTTTTTCATGTCTTTACAGCGCGCTATGAAAATTCGCTGGCATTTCAATCCTTTTTTTAAATTCCTTGAGAGATCTCTCGATAAATATCAAGATGATGAATATTATTCCGATAAACTTGTTTTTATTTCATCACTTATACGAGTTTGGCGAGTGCCGCGAGTTTGGCAGGTTCATTACTCAGGCTAATGTCTCCAATAAAACGACTCCTTCATCTGTAGTCTTCTTCCGTTTTATTTTCTCACGAAATTCTCGCAAAAAATTGCTATTATAGAGACCAGTATCCGATTGCCACAGAACTTCTTCCGCAAACCTTTTTTTCCTTTCCAACAACTCAAACCATTCCTCAAAATCCCTCCTCCGAAAATCCTGACACCAAACCACCGCAAAAACAAACTCCCCAAAAACCACTCCAAACCACCGGAAACTCCTCGCCTCTATCCCCTCGCACACCCACCCTCTCCAACCCACCAAAAAATCCCAACCCAACACGCTCCAAGTTGTGTAACAGCCTCTCAAAGCGTAAGAAGCGAGAGTCGCGGAAATGCCGCCGGTATACATCAGCTGAGGCTCGCATTCCAGCGCGCCGGGGCGCGCATCTCGCGCATACTGCGGATCGCGGGAATCCGGGTCGGGATATAGCTTGGGCCCCGCGAGCTCCCGCTAACTGGGTTAATGGTGCGCGCCGCTCGCCAATCGGCTCCTCGTCCGCATACTCCTCGATCTCCGTTAATTCGCCGTTCGTCCTCTCGTCTCTCTCTCCTCCTGCTCTTCTTTCTCGCCTGGACACGAGCCTCTTATCCTTTTTCGCGCGCTCGGCATACGGTTTCACTGTCGCCGGGGCTTGCGAGCGCGTGGGATGTTTATGTAGCTGGCCTGGCGCTTCTCAAGATTCACTTTTTAGGCGCGCTGATTCACGTAACGCGCGCCGGTAACGGTTGTCGCGACACGAGATGAAAGCGGTAATGTAGATAAGCCGAGCTTGTAAGCGGATTCGCTGCCGAGCTTTTCTCTCGGCATTTACGAAAATTCAAGCTTTTTATCGGCGATGTTTATTCGCCGGCTGAAAAGTAACAGTATTATCCTGTTTGACAGTTTCGGTTACTGTTATACAGCTTTTCACACCTCGCCTCCTTTCCTTTCTCGGTCCGCCGCTGAGCAGCACTGTCAGCTGGCTCCTTGTCATCGTCCTCGCAGGATCAGCCGTCTCGCCGAAACTGCAGTCCTCGCTCGTACGTTATGCGCCTCATCGTCGGCCGCTGAAAATCGATCGCTCCGCGCGCCGGCGAATTTTGAGCGTCCAGCCACCTGTCGGCGCTACCGCCGCTCATATCCCAGAATCTTCCTGGCGAACCAGCGCGCTAACATCCACAAATCATCTTCGTCAGAAAAAAACAGCGCCGCGAGATCATCGACACCGGAAAACCTTGGCAGACCGTCGGATCTTTCCGTCAATAAAAAAGTCAAAACCGATCGATAATCCGCTCCTCCGCCGAGAGGCTCGCGCACATTAATATCTCGCGGGGCTACGTCCGAAGGTCAAAGTCGTACTGAGCCGCGAAAATTTTCGTGCCGCCGACATCGGCGAGTCTCCTCGTAAAACTCAGCTCGTCGACGAGGATCCCCCCCTCCTCCCGTGGCAGCGCCTGTATATACGCGTGTAATATAAACGTAGGAGGAGCGCGTTGTCAGTGAGAGGTCTTAAAGTTAGCGGTCCGCGTAGAGTCGCGTGGGGCTGGCTGGCGCGCGCCAGACATCGGCATTCGTCTGATTAGCATAATTCCTTTTGGATGCTCGGCGCGCGCGATGCTCGGGACTCCTGTGGGCTTTTTTTCTGAGTGGACGAGTTTATGAGTAATTGTGGTCGGGGTGATGGATGTGGGGAGGATGGATTGGTGTAATGACGGTCGTTTTGTGGAGGATTCAAGGATGACGCTCTGAGATTTGGGGATAAGGAGCGGGTTTGATGAGGGGTTACGCTTTTTTTTTGTTGGCGAGCGATGTTGCTGGATCGTTTGTCGGAATGATTTTTAGTGGTTGAAATTAAAAGTAAAATGTTGAGATTTTATCTGATGATTTGGTGATAAGTAAATTTTTGATGAAATGCAAGATTTTGGTATAAAGCTTTGTAAAAAACAAAAAAATGGAAGTGACTTGCATGCTAAAATTTTCAAAACAGAATTGCATTATCGAATCTATGAAAGCGTTTTTTCGTTCCTCAATAGCGTGCGAAAGACCTATCAGTTCAAGATCACTGTCCTTCACCCGTACAAATCGAGTTGTGCGCTTCGAATAACAGCTCACGTCCGTAAGTAACGACCTTTGCTTTCGGAAATATTTCGATGCAATGATAAAAAGACTCCTTTAATGTCGCCGATCGTCAAAGACGAATGGTAGTCTTTGAGTCTAAAAGAAATTAAATATGGTGCCTCATAGAAGTTTTAAAGTAGTGTCTGCGAGAGAAGAAAAATGAAATATGATTTTGTTTTCGTGCTGGTTTTACGCTAATATCTTTGAGAAATCAATAACTTTATTAGTCATTGCTGAGTAGTTAGTTAAAAACAAGTAATTTTCCATCTTTCCAAAGGCTACAGCTATTTTGTCCGAAGATAACTTATTATTAAGCAAAGATTAATAATTATTTTCTCTTTAAAAATATAATTTAAGTGAATTTAGTACATAAATAACTAGATGAATAAATAGTGGCCTGTTTTTATCTCGATTTTTACTGGTACTAAATACAGACTAATTTGAATTGATTTGTTTGTGCGTTAGCATAATAACTTTCTAAAACTACTACTACTACTAATATTTTATTTTTGCACCAAGTCTTTTGTAAAAAAAAAATGATTCAAAGTAGGAAGAAAATTTAGAGGAAGTGAGAGTTTCAATAATCCTTCCATTCCTAACGTTGGCCATATAACACAGGAACTACATTGCATTTTTTAAATGTAAGATAAAGGAATAAGAAATGATGGTTAATATTCGTTCCTGTATTCTATTATGTATATATATGGGGAATAATTACTTATTTCCCCTTATTCCGATTTCATTTCGTTCCTTTACAATGTAAAAATAACACAGGGGATTTTCATTTTTATATAGAAAATAATTCAAAAATGGTAATTAAAAGTAATTTAACTTGTTCAGATTACTTTCATAATGATGAAGTACAAAAATTATTTATTCTTTATTATTATTAAATAAAGAATATTAAATAATAGAAGTATAATAAATTAAAAATAATTAACAATATAAATATAATAAATATTGTTGCTTGCAAAATTATAATATGACGAAAGTCTTATTTTTACACAGACACATACACACACACACACACACACACACACTCATACACACACACACACACACACACACACACACAAGGAAATCATTACATCTCGAGCCTTCAGTTGAATCATCCTGAAAAATATCCAAATTATGATAAGCGGTTTTTGCATTTTTTTTGGGAGCTCAATTCGCCGCAACGACGCGCTCTTCGATCCCTCGTCATCTCCTAAATTCATCCTGGAATTCCTTCGCCTGTAACCTTCTTTCTAATCGTTTCTTCGTGTGATTATTTTTTTTGCAGTTTCTACGTTTTTCTTCGAAAAAGAAGGCGCGCACGCAGTACGAAAACCTAACTAGAATTGCTCCATTGCGTTTACCAGAATGCCAAAGAATGTAACGGGACGCGGGAGTCGGAGCTCGCGGGTGCGCGACGGATATATAGAATAATCGAGCGTGAAAAACGAATTAAGGCGAATCCGCTGCTTACGGCCTTATTCCAGCGTAGGTGTTAGACTTTTGAGACAGAGTCTCAATTAATTGCTCGATTGAGAATTAATTAAGGAAGCATTTAGATATAAATTATATATCATGAACTGATTTTCATCTCTTTGGACGTATTTTGCGTGAATATTGATGCAAAAGTATGTTTGTAATTAAATAGAAATGTGAGCATGAACGAGTTGTAGCTACTGAGCGGTAACTACAAACAAGTGTTTATGTGTAACATTTTTTATCCTGAAGAAATAGAAAACACGAATTAAAAAGTTGACCCTCTTAATCTGTGGGAAAGTTTAGAAAAATAAGAAAGGACTGGACAAAATGACACGGGAAAGCGTATCTGTGTATGTTAGTTTAGAAGAAAAACTACTTTATCTGGTCAACTTTTTGGATGTAAACAAGATATACTTATAACTATAAATTTTTTGTCGATTAATACAAAAAGATTAAAACATATTTGCCAAAACATCATGAATCAACATATATTTTTATCATGTAAATAACACAAAAAAATATAATACGCAGTATATGATTAAGTAAATTAAAGTATAAAACATCAATAAGTGCCGAATTAAGATTTTTACTGATTGGGAGCACCACTGGCGCCTACGATAATTAACACACTTTATAAAACAAGTGTGAGAACGTGAATTGGAACTTATCGCAGAAAGTTTTTGAATTCTCGAAACTAACCTTGCCCGATAAGGTCTATGTAATATTGAATTATTTGCTCACGTATTTACAATGATAACAAATTTGTATTAGTTATTGTTTCATTTTTTTAAATATGTTATGACAATTTTTATATTTTCATTCTAAAAATTTCTTGATGAAGCTACGTCTCATCTTTTATAAAAATTCGACACTGCTGATCTTTAATTGAATAAACTCAAAAATACTATTTTTGTATCCAGCAAATTATTTTTCTACAATTGAGATCGTGATACAAGCATTCATAATGCTTTTTTACTGACAAGACGAGGCGACGAGTCGCGCACGTGAATATAAAATAAAATTGTAAGTCGGTGGACGAATTTGGGAGCTCGTGAAAACTATAAAAGTTCGTTGTAAAAAGAAACCGGTTGACGCTTTTTCTGGCTCCCGTATATCTTACCAGCTTGGCCACGTACGTCTTCGCACGTGTATTTCCTGTTGCCTCGGGTAAACAAGATCCACACTTAAGATAAGGGCAGCGATCTTATACTTTTAGTTCACGCTATTGTCATAAGTAGGATTATCACAGTGCCCATGTTCGCGATCTCGTTTTTTTTAAGTTAATACGGTTGCAACACAAGTATCCTTTTTAAGTATTCTTTTTAAAATGAAATGATTCATTAGAAGTATAGATGCATTTTTATATAGGTCTTTTTAATATGCAAAGAACTAATAATACTAATCTTTAAAAATGTACTCGTGCTTAATAAGAGATAAGAATTAAATTTTTCTAGAATATATTTGACAACACTTTGTTACATCCTATTGATAAAAGAATGATTGTCGCTTCTATCAAATGTCAAATTAAAATCAATGGGTATTCAATCATTATTTTGGATTAGTTATAAGATTAAAAATTTAATTACTTATTAATTTTAGAAAAGGAAAATATATAAAAAAAATTCAACTAAAAATTAAACGTATTTTTTATATCGTACTTTCTAATCATTAAGTCTTATTTATAAACAAACACTATCTAACTAATCATAATTGCTTTATATTTTCATAAAATGTTTTATATTTATACAATTATTTTTTTATTACAAATATGAGCAAAGTGGCTGCTCGTCGTAAGCATCAAAAGAAAAGCAAGAAAAGAGAACAAGCATTGCTATTGAAATTTAAAGGAGGTCGAGGACGAGTCGAGAGTGTCATTGGCCGTAAAATTTGAAGCAGTCACTTCGCAAGTTCACCGAGAACGCGAGCATGACTTTGAATAACGCATAAGTTTACAATTTAAAAACTACTTTGTTCTGTGACAATTTCAGGATTAATTCATATGTGATAACGATAAAATTATGTTAAAACTAATTTAGAGGAACAAAGTATAATACTACATGTAAACATGCATAATCTCTGCCATAATGTATCTAAAGTGCAAACTTTATGTATTCACTTCCATGAATCAACATATTTTTGATAAAACATAATGTAGTTAAAATATAACTTTATAATTATATGTGGACTAATCCTTCGAACATTTTAGAGAAATTCAGAATAGAAAGAACTGAAAAGGAGAGGTTATAGTGTGCGAGAAAAGAATTTTAATAATGCTTCGAGGAGCTATTAATACTAATACTTAAAAATGAAGTTCAGTACTCATAATTTCATTAAATGATTAAATGAGATATTTGTGTTATAATAACCAGAGTAGAAAACGATACAACAAAGTAAAAAAGGTTATTTAAATTTTTGTTTGTTAATGTTTAAACAAAAATTATATAAATAATTATGGATATGCCGCTACGGTGGTAATGTAGGGAGTATTTTTACCATTTCGTATCGTTTTATTCAGCGACGTATTCCGTAAGTCTTACGTATCTATACGTCATAGTTTATATAAATAATTATGGATATGCCGCTACGGTGGTAATGTAGGGAGTATTTTTACCATTTCGTATCGTTTTATTCAGCGACGTATTCCGTAAGTCTTAACAGTTTCATCGGATCGTCTGTATGTAACAATACTTTTGGAAAGTTCCGAAATAAACTAAAAATTTATTAGTTTCGGAACGGAGTTTATATTTAATTCATACTATGTTTATACATATAAACTGTGGGTACAACATGCGTTTATTACACCATTAATTTTTTAATTAATAACGTATCTAAATTTCAGATATACGTTATTTTACGTTATTTTTTCACCTTTTTATGGTATTTTTCGACATTTTTACGTTATTTTCCTCGATTTAAAGTTGTTTTCTTGATATTTTGCGATATTTTTGCTTAATTTATTAATTATCCCCCTTATCTCCGAAACTAACCGTTATTTTAGGTGTTTTACGTTATTTTTATACTTATTAACTTATTTTTCGATATTTTTACGATATTTTCCTTGATTTGACGTTATTTACTCGATATTTTGCGATATTTATGCTTAATTTATCTAAAATCCCTGGCTATCTTCAAAAATAGCTGTTAATTCAGAGGATTTAACGTTATTTGTTCACTTTTTTACGTTATTTTTCTACATTTTTACGATATTTTTCTCGATTTGACGTCGTTATCATGATATTTTGCGATATTCATGCCTTATTTATCGAAAATCCCCTTTTATCTCCGAAAATAGCCGTTATTTCAGAGAGGAAAATTTCGAGTTTAAACTACTTGTTTTTATTTTATATCGATTTCAAATTATACAGGGTCTTGTAGCTGTAAAGAACTATATTTTTTATATTTTAATATCCATGAATATTTATTTATAAGATTTGTAGTTTTTATGTGATTAAATTGATTGGAAAATCCTAATTTTTGGTACATAATAAAATTTCGCTATATATTATTTCTAATAATCAAAAAACTTTACAATTTGCACAATCGGTAAAAATATTTCTTTCTTTCTATTAAATAAAGAATATTTGGGGAAACATCTAACAAAATCGCACTGAAGTATCTACCGCAATGTGATGTAGAAACGATACTATTAATAACTATTCTTTTTTATCTGTATATGATACGATACATTTTCAAATTTTAAAGTACTAAACAATAAACCTTCCTTTATATATTATAATTTATTTTAATAAAATATAAAAATTAAAAATTTTTATTTTAAGGATGGTCTTGTTAATAGGGAGGGTTGGCGCGCGAAGCATGCAAGGAGGCGAAGCCCCCCCCCCCCTAATATATATATATATATATATATATATATATATATATATATATAATTTTGAAAAATTGAATCTATTTTTTTGATAAATATTACAACATAAACAAGTTAGTAAATTCTTAAAAATTATATTTCATAAGATAATATTTTTTTTTATTTTATTCTAACACTTACACTTCTAACACTTTACACAAATAAAGAATAGAATACATTCATTTTTTTACAAAAATAAAATTCATAATAGTAAGTACGTAAAACCTATTTCAGGTACAATGTATATGTACATATTTCAAATTCATTTATGAATCATTTGAAATTAAAAATATATAAAATAAATATTATTTAAAAGTTTTTGATAATCATACAAAATTTCCTTCTGTAAATTTTGTTATGATTTCAATTAGTCGATCGTTCAGTATAGTTTTCAATTCACGCGCAAAAATAAAATCTGCGTGATTAAATAAATCATCACGCACAGCTTCGGATGTCACCACATTTCGCAATCTTGACGCTATTATCATTGAATCCTATAAAAAAAGAAATAAAATAAATAATTACTATATATTTTAAAATTTATTATAAGTTAACTTAGTTGAGATGGATTACCTTATATTGAACCAACGCATCTCCTTTCCCGTAAAATAATGCGAATGGTGCTGTAATTTTTTCAAATGGATAGGGAGGTGGTTTTTCTTGACCATATTTTATTAAATTTTCTTTAGCGCCGTAATCAAACATCAAAAACTCCTCTGAGAAATATATTAGATAAAGTCATATGTGTTAATAAGTAAAATAAATAATTAACTTATATTGTGCAGCAATAACTTTTTAAATAAAAATAGACTGAAATAATTATTGTAATAATAATAATTGTTTTTAAAAATTTTATTTGAATGTAGAATCGTTCATTTATTCGTCAGTTGCCTACAAAATGATAACAAAGTTAACGAATGTGTTCATATGGTTGCCTACTAAAAGGATGTATAAGTATTTGTACAACAGCTTGGTTATATTTTATTGTTAGTACTACAAACCTAAGAAAGTTTAAATACTCAGAAAAAATAATGAGAATAATTGCTATACAGAATTTTTAATTATACTTTTATATTTACCCGATACTATATTCTGAATATAATGTATTACTGTCTGCGCTGAAATCCCCGCAGGAAAATACGTTAAGAGATAAGGCAACAATGTCTAAAATAAGGCAATATATTATTACATTACAATTTACACTTTTTAAATATGGATGGATAGTCTTGCTTACCGTATTCAATTGTTTAGGATTATATCCAGCAAGATAAAAAAACAGATTTATACACAATTGTTGAAGGTTGCTTCCGTCGCTGCACAAACTTTTCCCTAGTTGAATATTAAACGGTGTAAGAGGAAAAGTTTCATAAATTTTCGCCCTCATCAAACTTCTCTAAAAATTTTAAAAGTGAGTTGAATTCGAAAAATTAACTTCATAAAGTTTTAAAGCGCAAAATATTAAAATTCAAAAATATTATCAAAAGAAAATAAGCGTAAACTATCACACAAAGATTACGTTACCACCAGTGTAGTTGAGCTATCCCGAAGGAATTTCGCTCCATTAACGGGCTCTGTGAACCATACCGCTACTGGTGATAGATTAATTACTAATTTAAATTTATCATTGTACTCGGGTTTAGTGGAGAGCAATATGTAACTGATAGTTGTACCCATAGAATGACCGACGTAAATAAGAGATGTGTGATTTGTTTCTTGCAGAATGTAATCGATGACAGCAGTTATATCAAGCTGTGCGATTTCATGGAAGCTGTGAAGTGTAAGAAAAGAAAAATTATTTAAAAATTACTTGAATTGATTTTGTAAATATATAGTTAAATCAAAATTGACCTATATTTCCAAAATTCCGGATCACTATCAGGTGAGAGACTAACATGCGATCTGGAGTAGGTATTACCACGTGCATTACCTACCCAAACGTCATACCCGAGGTCAGCCAACATATAAGCTGGAAAAGAAATATATTACATTTTTAAACTGTTTTAATGATTAGATTATATAAGAAGAAATGTTTAATGATAATAACTTTAATTAATAAAATGTTTTCCTACTTATAACTTTTTGAATTCAATTATAATACTTGAAGCATCTCTTTATAGCTTATCGCAATACATTGTAGAATATTTAAAATGCGCACCCAGATCATTTGACGGACCCATAAGAATCCATGAGTCTGAAGATGCAAATAGACCGTGTTGAAGAAAAACTACAGGCTTCCCTTGAGCTTTTGGTTGTGTTGGGCTACCAGGAATTCTATGGATTCGAAGCCTATAGCCATCAGTTGTCGTAACAACGTACTCTTCAGCCGGATATCCGTATTGACTTGCAAGTGCTATCTTCCTTACAATTTTAAAATAAGTTAGAATTACTTAACCAGCAGTGCAAGCGTCCTCAATCTCAACGCGTTTTTGTCTGAACTAAGTTTCTCCGAATGGTAAGATAATAATTGCTAAAATTCTATTTTTGTAATAAAATAAACTTAAAGTATACGAACATCAAAAGTAGTTTAAATTTAATTTAATACAGTGAAAAATGCTTCTCCTAATTAATGAAACTTTTTATTCTACTTACAAAATCAAAAGTTCTTTCGACATCTGATAACGGCTTGTCCGAAGGTCTGTTTCGGCTTCGTAAAAATCTTTGCCGTGCGAATTTTATAGGATCCCAATTAAACATTGACGAAGTTTCCGAAAAACTTAGGATGATTATGTATAATGCAAGAATCATCTTTACATTTCTCATGTTTGTGACTTTCATATTGTTACTTTTATCTACAGTTTCTCTATACAGACAAAAATATGCTTAAATTAATGTAATTCAATAAAAGGAAATTTTTTTTATTATAAGAGAAAAATTCTGCCTCATTTGTTTTATTAGATATGGTAGAGCTCATTTGAATTAGTTTTCATTAGGCAGAGTATTAGGTAATTTTTTTTTTTTTTAATTATAAATATTATTATTTGCGATAGTGAAAACATAATTCATTCCCGTATAGGTCGTGCCTAAAAACTACTTTACTAACATATACTCTTTCTACCTATTGATTATAAACTTGAAAATGCATAAAAAGTACATTTCGATACAGAAACGAAAATTGATTATTTAACTCCCGAGATGGTTTTCGACCGAATGAAGGGAAGAAGACAATTTAAGAGGAGTAAAAATCAAGTGTAAGCTTCCAAGCCCCTCAAAACCGGTATAAATTCAATTTAAAAAAAAACTTATTCAGTTATCTTGCAAAGCTTCAGGAATGTACCAAAAAATATTTGATTAAATCTAACGAATACAGCATCCATTTAATTTTTAAACTTTTTGTTATTTATTGATTGAATTACAATCGTGATTTCTTTTACTTTTTTTAAATACAAAAATATGTATTACCTTTGATATCTTCTATATAATTTATGTTAATCTCCAAAGAAAAATGTATATATGTTGTAAATTAGCGCAGCAACATAGTATTACAAAAAAAAGTTTTATTTAGTAAGTGTCTACACTTACTTAGAATACTAAAATGTTATTTTATCACTTTAAATTATTAATGTGCAATGGCTTAGCGAGAAACCTGCATTGACTTTTCCTTAGAAATGTTACTACTTGTAACTGTTACTATAATTCTAGGATGTCCATGCAGTATAATGAAAATTACACAAGATTACAAAATCTATGGTATTAAAGTTTTTCAAAGTCACTTCCTATGTATTTTTCACGCTAAATTCAAATTGATTTTAAAATTGTCCAGAACGTCAAATTTTAAAATAAAGATGATTAAATGCAAGGCTTTTTACCAAATACAGGTCGTCTTTGCTTACTCTGCAACTTTTCCGTGTTTTCTTACGTACAGAACTGTCGACAAATACCAGTATTGCCATTATTGGTCAAAGTTTTTCAAAAATTCAATACTATATAAGTGCTTTTACATATTAATTCTCAAATTTTTATTTCTTTATCTTTTAGTCCTTCATCCTCAAATTTTATCTGTATCCTTTTAACAAAACTGTAGCATCGGTATTGATTGCACAATTAACATTTTTAAATAAATTTTAAGGTAAGATATTAATATTAACTTTTTTCTTTCAAATACTTTTAATACGTTTAATTACAAATAAGTAATGAACAAATAATAGTTTAAACCATTGCGAATCATTCCTCTGTGTATCATACGTGAATTGACCAAATCGTTGTTGAGATATTAAACAAAACGTTAACTTTAAAATATACGTTAACTTTATATTCAAAATTAATGATATATAATTATGATATGTCATAAAGATCAATTAAATGCAGATTAGTTAAACTTCGCTAGATTAGAATCTAGTGGCACAAAACGTTCTTTATTTTATTAACATTAGCATTATTGATAATAAATAATTGTTGATATACTTTTTAAAATTTTCACGAGCAGAGATACAAAGATAATATTTATATAATTTGATAAGTTTCATCTATTGTTTAAATCGAGAATGAAGTTATTTAGTTGAAAAATGAAGTCAAAAAACGAGAAATAGGAAAACAATAATTTATCCCTAGATATATCTAGAGAGATTTAAGTGGTATTTCTCGTTTTTTGACTTCAATATTTTTTTATTTAAATAATAGAATGTCTCAGACTGCGTGTAATTGTCACCCGAGCCGAAGGCGAGGGTGACAAACATGCAGTCTGAGGCTTTCTTTACTTACTCCCATGGTGCATATACTTACTATTTTTCTCCACGAGGAGCGTAAAATGCGTGCTGTAGAATTTGCCCCCAGGGCGTACAGTACGCACTTTACGCGACGTGTGGAGAAAAAGAATATTATCTTTGTGTTTCTGGTCGTGAAAATTTGAAAATGTGTATCAACAATTAATTATTAGCAATAATGCTAAAGCCAATAAAAGAAGGAATGTTTTATGTACTGTTTCCTCTTAAAACACATTTAAAAATTGCTATGTAAAAAATCAAGTAATCAATATGTTTTAAATTAAAAAAAAAAATTTAATTAATAATGATAATAAATGATTCATTATAAATTTGCAAAATTAGAAATTTTCTTAGAATTTACACTGATTATAGAGAATCGCCATTCAAACTTTTTTTATAATTTCAAGGATTCGATCATTCAACAATGTTTTTAGGTCTCGTGCAAACAAGAAATCTGCATGAGTAAACATCTTATCAGCCACGGGTTCAATTGTTAGAACATTTGGCAACTTTTTAGATAATTCAATTGAATTCTATAATAAGAAAAAAAATATTAGTAAGTATTAACTATTTTATAATATAAGATAGAAATACCATTAATATATTTACAACCTCTGGTGGAATTAATATATCGCCTTTTCCGTAAAATAAAGCCACTGGTACTATAATATTTTTTAAATTATATGAAGGTGGTTGATGTTGTTTGTATTTCTGTAAATTTATGGTAGCACCATAATCGAACATTCTCAAATCTTCTGAAATTTATAAATTTAGATCATGATTTATATTATATAAATTTAAATTTGAGGTAAAAATTATTCTTAAAAAAAATTAATTTACATGCTTGTAGATCAAATATAATAGATTGTTATAAACAAATAAATTAGCAATTATTAAGTAAATAAACAACAATTTTTTAACAAGAACACTTTTATTTAGCTAATTGTAAAGCTACCCTAGTAGAAAATAGATAGATTAACTAAAACTGTCTGTTAGCTAGCATATTTGGGCATTAACTAGCTAATCATTCCTTAAAAAATTAAATCGACTAACATCGTTATCTTTAAGTTAATAAATTTAGATTGAATAATTTTTACAGTATATTATATTTTTTAATTAAAAAAAGGTAAATCGAGCATTTAATATAAAAAATCGTATTCCTAATAACATACAATTTACTCAACCTAAAATTTATAATATTTACCTGACAAGATATTTTGAGCAAAATGATTCAGAGTTTGTCGTGAAGCTCCTGCAGGATAATACGAAATCACATAAGGAAGTAGAGACTAAAACAGTAAATTTAAACGATTTATAATAACGTTTTTGATTCACGTGTGTGTAAAAAAGCATTTACGCATTTCGCAAAATCGAACGAGGCAAAAATCACCTTATGCATCAGTATCGAACCATATTTTATGCCACGAGAGCCGAAAAATCATTTTAAAGTTAGAGTGGCATAAACTACTATTATGTATATTAACTATATCTAATTTCCTAATTATCATCAATTATGTTAATAATAACTTACATCATATAGTACTACAAGATTATCAAGTATTTTAGAATATAAGATACTTATAAATTCAACGTAAATAATATATCAATCCAAATTATTATGACAACCAGTAATTAGGTTATAGTTATAGTTAACTATTAATTAAAAATAAATAAAAGAATAAAAGCATGCATGTTTTCTCAAATAGATATCAAATAAATAGTCAACAATAAAATACACATTAATTTATAAAAATTCATACGGTCATCATATGGTAACTGTGTAGTTGACATGGAATATAGTATATTTTTACTTACATAATTTAACTGTTTGGGGTTGTATCCAAAAAGACTAAAATAAAAGTCTAAACAAAGTTGTTGAAAGACACTTTCATCACTGCAGAAAATTTTTCCAATTTGGGCATTAAGCTCTGTCAGCGGAAAAACTTCATTAATATTAGATCTAAACAAAGCATCCTAAAAAGAATAAATAAAAAAAATATATATATATATATATATATTTATTTAAACTTATTAATAAAATTCTAATTTTAATGAGTTTCAAGCGTATGTCTTTGCAATGAAAGTAACAATAAAATTGTTATATAATTAACAATATCATGGATATGACAATATAAGTAGGTTAATAAGAAGAAATATAACTTCTTAATAATTTTACTTTAATGTCCCATCGGACCAAAATTTCAAGTAGAATTTCCAGATTCGTTTCTTTCTCAAAACTAGATATTAAAAATCATATGTTTAAGTTAAAATTGTAGCATTCATAAAAAATTAATTTAATACACTGGTAGTTAAAATAATTAAAATAACTCATTAACCAAGATTAACACGCGTAAGTCAAAAGAATAGTACATTATGTACCTAGGGAGTAAAAGTAAAGAATGTCTCAGACTGCGTGTAAGTGTCACCCAAGCCGAAGGCGAGGGTGACAAACATGCAATCTGAGGCTTTCTTTACTTACTCCCATGGTGCATATACTATTTTTCTCCACGAGGAGCGTAAAATGCGTGCTGTAGAATTCGCCCGCAGGACGTACAGTACGCACTTTACGCGCCGTGTGGAGAAAATGTATATTTTAATGAATTCAATTACATCATTTACGGCACATTTTTTATTTTTATGATTGTTTTGCATCTGGATATGTAATTACAACAAGTTATTTCTTCTATATAAAGTAAGTATTTATTAGCAAGTAAACATTATACGTCACTGTAATCAATCCCATGTTGTCAAAGATTAGTTTGTTTGCACGTGGCGGCACATGCCACAACCCCACCGGGGATAGGCTAATCACTAGCTTGATTTTGTCATTATACTCAGGTTTGGTAGACAATAGTATATAACTAATTGTTGTACCCATCGAGTGACCAATATAAACAATTGAGTCTTGATTAGTTTCCCGTAGAATGTAATCAATTGAGGCAGTCACATCAAATACAGCTATCTCATGGTAACTTTAATAGATAATAGAAAGTAAATGATGAAGTAATTTGAAACTTAATTTAAATTTATTTTTTAAACTAATAATTACCTGAATTTCCAAAACTCTTCATCATTATTTGGCGAAAGTTTGATATGCGATCGTGAATAGGTATTACCACGAGCGTTACCTAACCAAACATCATATCCAGCATCAACCAACATATATGCTGGAAGAAAGATGTGTACTATTTAATGAATTTAAAAGATTCGATAATCCATCAAAATGCATACTCAAAAAATCCATAAATTCATTTAAAAAATTCATCTTGGTTCGATAAAGATCAATTTCCTTTCCAACTATTCATCTTAATAATAAATTCAAACGATAAAATCATCAAATCACCCAATATTTTTACTTTGCGTGGACGAATGAAAGGTCTCTTTTTTCATGACCGTCATGTACTTACTTTTTAATAAATGTATATACAAAATAATATTTAATTAATTTTTAAGATATAATTAAATAAATATTTACTACGCATTAAATATTTTAATAAGCAAACTTTCTTGAATTCCGTAGTTTCGTGTTTTTACTTAATTTTATTGGAGTGATAAATACGTACCCAAATCTTTTGTCGGGCCCATTAGAACCCACGTATCTGAAGATGCGAATACTCCATGTTGTAGAAAAACAGCTCTTTTATTCTTACTTTTCGGCTGCAATGAGCTGCCAGGTATTCTATGAATAAGTAGTTGATAACCATCACTCGTTGTAACAAGGTGCTCTTCAGCAGGGTATCCATATTGGCTTACAAGTGCTACCTTTTTTGCAAGTATAAAATCTATTAAGACTTTTATACCATTTTAACCTTAAAATCAAGTGTTTAATATGATTTTCTGAATCTCATAATGCAAAATAAAATTCAGTACCAGATAAATGAACATTTAACTTTCTCAAATTTCTTTCTCCTTTCTAAAAACTATTATTAATAAAATGAGATATAAAAAAAGGAGAATTCAAACTCTAGTATAATGTTCAATTTTTTTATAAGATTGTTAGATTTGTACAATATATTTTTATGAAATAAGAAAAAATTATTTAAAATTTTAAAGAGAATTCAATACTAAAATCGATGAATATTTGAAATGTTTTAAAAATAAACAAATGTTCAATTAAAAATTTATTTTATACTTACAAAATCAAGAGTCTTCGTATAATCTAACACTGAATTAGTAAATGCTCGAATCGTTCCATTTCTGCTCCACTGTGATCTTTCACGAATAAGTTTTTCCGGATTTAAATTAAAGAATGAAGAGCGCGTTTCCAAAAAGAATATAAAAGTGATTTGTAATATTATAAAGAATTTCGCATTCTTCATATTGTATTATGTATGTAACTCTGTTACTGTAACATATAATAAGAAAAAATTCTAAATATTTTAATTGTAAAAGATGATTTTAATTTTTAAGAATAATATATCATTGTCGCTTGTTTTTCAATAACCTAAAAGTTTAGTAATATAACATTAAGTAGTTTTGCATTGATTATTTGTTTGTTTTTAATTTTTTAGTAAAATAATACAATACGTATACTCATAAAATGTTAAGACTATTAATATAATTAATATAACATAACTAACAAAATTTAAGTTTTTTACTTTATTATTTTCTCGATAAACTACGATTTATTTCTATTAAACGATGATGATGCCAATTCAATTCGCGAACGTGAAATGAAGGTTGTATTAAAAAAAAAAAAAAAAAAAAAAAAAAAAAAAAAAAAAAAAAAAAAAAAAAAAAAAAAACACGTCACACTATTAATGCGAAATACTCGTAACGAATAATAAAGCTACACAATTATTGAACATAATAAATATTGCATTTATTTTTATTTTCCTGAGTTATTAAGATAGTTGTTCTGTAATATAAAGTTTGTTAATCATAAAATGTAATAAAATAGAGAATTATAAAAGCTTTGATAAAAGCCAATTCTTGTATTTAAAAATTCTCTCGAAAATTTTCCAATTAATTCGTCGTTTACATTTCAATGTATACTTATTCATACTTCACTATTTTTAAAGATATAAAAATACTTTAATGTACAAAAATATGTTTAAATAACATATAATTAAATCAAATTATATACTGAGAAAAACATTCGGTTGTTCAACAATACTATCAATGTACCTTGACTAAATATTATGTTGATTCGAAAGAAAACTTCAGATTTGATTCAACAACAAATTTTGATAATTATTCAAACATTTATATATTCGAAGATTTCAAAAAAATATTTCTTACTTTCTCATTTTATAATTTTTCCTCCTTTTTTGCTCCTACTTTATTTTATTATGATTTAATAATTATTATTTATTTACTTCAATAGGATTGAACCTGCGACTTAAATATTGGAAAACATGAGCCTTGCTGACTGCGTCAGCAAAACATCTTATATGTCATGAAAATTATAAAAATTTTAAAAATTAAATAATATACAGTAAGATATGTTTTTTTTCAAAAAATTTTAACTGAAAAAATAAACGATGAATTGAAAAAAATTATATAATGTAGAATATGAGTATTTGTATCCGAATAAATTTCAATTAATTCTGTAAATAAATTTTTGAGTAAAAAATAAAAAAGTTGAAAAAATGAATATTCTAATTCCCACGATTAGAGTAAAATAGCTTTAATTCACTTAAAGTTTGAATATTTTGGTTCAATAATAAAAGTCCAAAATTTGGTTGGATATAAAGATTATTATATGTATTTTTGATTTATAAAAATTAAACATTTTTGTTTTATGCATATTTTTTTATAATTTCTAAAAGACTGTTATATACTTCACTTCTAGCATTAATAGACCACATATAATCTAAATGATTAAATTTCTTGCTGGGAGCTTTCACGAAAGCTACCACGTTTTTTAAAGTATTTCTCAACTTCTGTGCATCCTGCAAAATTTACATTATTTTAATTTTTTTTTTATAATGAAATCTTAAATTCATAAAGAATTTATTAAACCAATATCTTACTCTGGTGTTAACGTAGACATCATCTTCTGAGTAAAATATTGCTTGAGGCGAAGTAATTTTCGTCAAATCATATTCTGGCGGCGTAACAGAATTATATCTTTGTCTGTTACCGATAAATCCAAAATCATATTTTCGAAATTTTCCTGTAAATAATTCACGTTAAAAATATTGCAATATTTCGTGCCACTTATCACGGATGTCATAATTTTAGAATTAAATCTCAATTCCTTAGATAATGTTTACATTTTTCAATATCTTAACGAATTCGTAGCGAAACTTTTTAGAATGAGACACCTGACGAATTGGCATGCCTATTAAGTGGCAGATTATGACTGTATGTATTTTTATTAATTACAGTGAAACGATTACGAACTCGCCATAAAAATAACCAGCTGACTCCTACCTTTTGCCATAAGGTAATTAAATTATTAGACTTGGTGTGACATTAATGATTACTATATTTTCAGATGGGTTTCTATTATAATAATTGTTAATTTTACAACACGATTGTTAGGTTTATACGGTACCTTACGATAATAGTTTCGAGCTTATATCATTATTTTAATTTTAATAAAATATAAGATATATAATGTAACAATAATGGCTGTAACATCTACTCAAATCATTTTTTAATAAATATAAATACACTTATGCTGCTATTAATATGATCTAAGAAACTTACTTAATTATAAGGAAAATCGATAGTTACAAATAGCCCACCATAAGTATTTATATAAAAATTTATTTAGTCCTTGAATAATTTTAGATAGATTTATTCCTAGAAAACTTTAAAACGAAACAAAAGTTGCAAAATTAATTTCAACTCACACTTTGTAAATACATAAATTAATTTTGTGAATTTTGTTTATTTTCCAATTTTCCAATAAATAAGTTCACCTGAAATTATTCAAGAAACAAAATTTGACTACTGACCAGAAAAAAAATGACACAAGTTCTTATTTTCTTATTTCAACTATGTCAAATATTGTAATATTATTAATTAAAGAAAATATTTATATAATATATTCTTCTTTTACATAATATATTTCCTTACATTCCAATTATTCAAAAAGAGTAAAAGAAATTATATTGCAAGATCATTTAGTGTGTAATTCATAAGGTAAGACCTGTCTTTGTAAGTCGTTATTCAGTGTACTTGACATTTCAAATAAGCTGATTTTTTACTGAAATTGTATGACAAGAAAGAAGGCTAAATAGGCAATTTTAGTTTACAATGAAAACAACATCAATTATAAGTGTCTTAATTTTTGTTGTAAATTTAAAATGCTCCTTAGACATCACAGGAAAAAATATACTCGATTAAAAAATATATATTTTCTCTAAAATTCTTTTGGAAAATATAAAGATAAATATCTATTTAAAATAAATATAAATAAATACCTGTTTTAATCATTTGATAATAATGGTCTATTGTATTCAGAGATGTACCCGCAGGAGCGTATGAAAGTACGGTCGGAAGAGCTGTCTATAAAAAATGTAGTAAAATTAATAAACTATAATTAAAATATATCATCTTAAATATTTTTAACAATATTCTTACAAAATTCACATTATGAATATTAACAACTGCACTTAAAAAGCTTCCACAGAATATTTTTCCCATATCACTTGCACAGATATCTTTACCAATAATTTGTATCAGTTTAGATTGAGGGAGAATTTGATAAACTTGACTAGCAAGAGCAAGTGCCTGCAAAAATGATGGTATAAAATTAAAAAAATTACTTTAATTATTTAATGCAAAATATATGGAATATTTTCTATAAAAATTTCTAAAAAATCTATCAAATTTGGCTTGAGAATTTCGAATTATGTTTTTATAAAAATATTTGACTAAAAATTTATTATAAAAATATAAAACCAAATTTTATTAGTTTTTCCACGTATAAAGGTAAATTTAAAAAAAAAATTAATTGATTTTGCAGCATTTTTTTATCGAAAAATTAAATTTAGTGTTAATTTAAAACGTATTATTATTTGTAATTAAAAATGTTTAACACTATTCTAACCTTTGCTGGTAATGCAAGAACAAGAAGTGAGTTGACTAATGGACTAAAAGGAGGGGTAAAATATGACACTGGAGCAATACTGATGACAAGATTCATCTTCTCGTTATATTCTGGCTTAGCAGATAAAAGAATATAACTCAAGGTTGTTCCCATCGAGTATCCAATGAACGTTAGTTGTTTTTGATCCGTTTTTTTTAATACTGTATCTATAAACTTTGGTACATCAATAGTTCCCATTTCATCCATGCTTTATATTTAATATCAAAAGTATAAAAAATAAAATTGTTTAGTTAATTTGTAACCAACAAAATTCCAAATTATTTATATTTATTGCAATGATTTAGAAATTAAATATATCAAAAAGTTTAATTTTCATTTTAAAATAACAATACCTAAAATCCCAAAACTGCCTATTGTTCGTTTTAGGTGAATATTTAACGTGACGTTTAGAGTAAGTGGTTCCTCTAACATTTCCTAACCATAGGTCATAGCCAGCATCCGCCAATTGAAATGCTAAAATAAAAAAAGTTACTTTGTAATAAAATAATAATAATAATAATAATAATAATAATAATAATAATAATAATAATAATAATAATAATAATAATAATAATAATAATAATAATAACAATAATATATGAATCAATGATTTGGAAAAATATTATAAATCACATAATTACTTACATCAAAATATATTATCGGCGCGCTGAGCGTTTTTTAGCTTAATAAAGAATGTAAAAGCAAAAAGTTTCCACTATCTTTTATTTATTCGCGTCAATAATCGTATTTATATTTTTCTATTTTGTGTGACTTTTTGAAAAAGAATTAAAATAACTATGTAATTTCATTATTGATTTTAATAACTTTTTTTTTCTTATTATATTTCAAATGATCTAAAAACTTTATAGAAAAACTTCCACGCTTGAGAAAGACAATTAAAGTTACATTCACAGTGTTCAAGATGTAGTTAAAAAATTTGTACTGTTTCTACCAAAACTACTCTGGATCGTTTGTAATGTAATTGTGCTCAAAATGTCCAATATTTTTATTATCGCTTTTGAGTTTTTTATTGTATAAATAAATAGTAACTAACCATATTATACATATAAGCAAGTCTGTAATAACAGTTTAATTTTAGTTTAATTTTAATACGTAGAAATAGTAAGATAATTTTTGACTTAAAGAAACCTAATGTTGTTAATCAAATTTATTGGGAAAATAATTAAATTCAATTGCTTGTTCCAAATAAGAACTTTTGAATCGATCAATAGTGGGATAACAAAATTACCAAGTGATTGTTCTGGCCCCATCACGACGTGAAAATCGGAATCTCCAAAGAGTCCATGCTGAATATAAACTACTGGTTTTCCAGGAGCTTTAGGACTTAAAGGACTGCCACTAATTCTATGCAACTTTAAGATATATCCGTCTTTCGTTTTTACATCGTACTCTTCTGCTGTGTATCCTTCATACTGTTGAACAAGTCCAATCTAAAATTTAAAAATTAATTAAAATAAAAAATTACATTGGATATTCTTAAAAACTGTATAAATTAAATTATTTTATTTTAATAAAATATCAATGTTTTACTTACAAAATCAAGAACAACAAATTCCGACGATCTCGCAGAAAGTTCTTCTACTGTACGTACACGAGTAATATTTGTATCTGTTTTATCTATGAATTTTCGTATAAGTTCAAATGTACCAAGAATTTCAGTTGAGAATAAAATTAAGAAAAATAAAATACATATTTTTTTAAACATTGTAATGATATTAAGGATAGCTTAAAGAGCTACCCTGGTTATAACTCAATATAAAAACTAAAAGAACAGATTGATTCGCGGACCAAAGTCTTAAATAAAAAAACACAATCTAGACCAAATATTTACAATTTAATAATTGTAAC
This sequence comes from Eupelmus azureus, assembly GCA_030522685.1. Classification (NCBI taxonomy): domain Eukaryota; kingdom Metazoa; phylum Arthropoda; class Insecta; order Hymenoptera; family Eupelmidae; genus Eupelmus; species Eupelmus azureus. Next base: position 7,430 of record JAPYZA010007688.1, on the reverse strand, counting down.
ATTATTTCATGCAACGACGTAATAAATTTGTTCACGAATCGCTATATCGTGATAAAAACTTATACAAACAAGAAACATCTGTTCATACGAATTTTACTTCCCATTATTATAATTATTGTACTTTGATGAATTGGAAGTTTTTATGTTGATTCGTTGACATCTACCTAAAGAAATTATATATGTAATCAATAGAATAACAAAAGAACATATTAATAATTTCAATACTTACAATCAAATTCTGTGATGTAACACAATTATGGACTTTTTCCATGAGTCTACGTATCAAGACAATAGAAATTAGTTTCTTCTTACTTTACTAAAAAGATAAAACATATATATTTATCTTATGTCTGTAACTGAGAAATGGAAAAAATAATTTAATCGATTTTAATGATTTTCACTGAAAATTAATAGGGGTATAAAATTAATAGCGATATAAAAAAATATAGATAAAAAAATAAAAAAATAACATATATTTTACCATTGAAGATTTATTAATAATTTATTTGATTCAAATAGAGCATTCTTCTTTTATTTTATTTCTTTTTTTTTAGTAGGCTGACAAATAAAAGCCCAATTAATCTAACTTTCGGTTAATTTAGTTTGAAAAAAAATGTAGTTTCAATTTAGTTACTAATATGCTCTCTCTCTCTCTCTCTCTCTCTTTCTCTCTCTCTCTATCTCTCTCTCTCTCTCTTTCTCTCTCTCTCTCTCTCTCTCTCTCTCTCTCTCTCTCTCTCTTTTATAAATATTAAAGAGTGAAGAAATAACGTTTAATTACTTTAAATAACTAATTTTCTCATATAATTACTTTTTAAAATCATAAAAGTTATTAGTGTACTGTTTATCCCTTCCTTATTTATTATTGTCTAGTTATACAATATAAAAAAATTCTAATGTTCAGACAATCATCCTTTCATTCTTATCCCTGTTATGAGTCTATAACACTTATAATTTATATACATTCACATTCACAACACACGATTTTCTATACTACTTTTGGTCATGAAAAAAGGTCCTTACATAATACAACCGCAATACAATAAAATAAATTTCGGATAAAGTATGATACTGGATTATGTACTGTTAAAAAACGAGATGAAATGCGTCACTTGATTTCTGTTAAATTTCGTTTAGTTACAACATTTTAGTATAATTATTTAAAAAGTACATTGATTTTTTGTATTTTTTCTTACCTGTAATTGAATAAGATTATAAAAACTCCACAAGCATGTAATATTAAACAAAATTTATGTTTATTTTACTTTAAATTTACTTAAAACACTTATCATAACACACTATCATAAATATTAACTGAAAATTAATTTCAGTTATATTAAAACAATTGAGTATTTTCAATATAATTTAATTATTCGAACCCGTAAGGTATTACCGAATAAGGGTAGGGAGCTATTAGACTTACTGTAAAACTGAGAATCACGCCAAAAACTTTGTAGTTATTAACAATTATTACAAATACCTTTTTTCGTGCAATTTTTAATTTTAATAAATATCTTGGTATTCTGTCTATTTAGAAGAAATTAACGAAACATTTTTTTTTTTAATTAAAAGTTAGAAAAAACATGAGTACTTGTATTGTAATTGTCGTTAACTGTTAGACTTTATTATCACTTTACTATTTAATAAATATTATGCAGTCACGACAGTTGCTTACAAAATGATTCCTTTATACTAGAAACATTTCGCTATTATACCTTAAAACAAATGTATCTATTGTATTTTCAAACAAATTTATTTAGTTTTACTTAATATAAATATATATTTTCATATACATTAAAAATGTAATATTCTACGATACGTTTGTTTTTGACCTAAAAAATATAACAATTACATAAATAAATTATAATATCATTAATTTACATTATTCGAAATACTTAATTTTGATTTTCTAAAATATTAATAATATGACGTAATCAATTTTGTATCAGTACAATATAGTTATAATCATCTTTGTAAATTATAGAAATAAATTAGATTATCACTTTTCATTCTATTAATAACAATATACTTAATAGGGAATACAATACATTTTTATTTTATGCATATTTTTCTATAACTTGAACTACTCTATTATAAACTACAGTTTTAGCATTGACAGCAAAGATATAATCGACGTGATTAAAATCTTTAGCAGGGACTTTTTCAAAAGCAACGACATTTTGTAATGTGTCCTTAACTTTAGTTGCATCCTGAAAGAAATATAGGTATGAAATATCATCTTTGTTTATTTGAAAATAATTCAAAACAATGACTTATTACCTTAACAGAAACAAGTACGTCATCTTCAGAATAAAATATGGCTTGTGGAGAATTAATTTTTGATAAATCATATTCTGGTGGTGTGACTGAACGATACTCCATAAAGTTTCTTAAAAATCCAAAATCATATTTTCGGAATTTCCCTAAAAATAAGCATTCGTAAAAATATAATATTTACTTTAAAATCTAAAGAAATGGAGTTGTACATACATCATTTTGGTAAAGATACAAAGCTATTTGTTACCTGTTGAGATTATTTGATAGTAATGATCCACTGTATTAAGTGAAGCTCCTGCAGGAATATAAGAAATCAAGGTTGGAAGTGAAGTCTATGGAGAAAATTAAGATAATTGGTATAAACATGAAAATTTAAAAATGTAAATGAAAAGTACATACAAAGTTTAAGGTTTTATAGTTAACAACTGTACTTAAGAATGTTCCGCAAAATACTTTTCCTAACTCATTTGAACAAACATCTTCGCCAAGAATGTGTATAAGTTTCGATTGAGGAAGTATTTGATAAACTTGACTGGCAAGAGCAAGTGCCTGTAAAAATTCATAAAACCATGTTTTAATCATTAAATATATGATCAAATTATTTGCAATATGATTGGAGAAATAACGCTTTTTCAAAGAGTTTTTATCTTAGGTTATATTTTATTTCAAATTTGAAATCATTCTCAATAAAAAATTCAAATTTTGTTTAAAAATTAATAATTGAAGTTTTGTTAAAATTTACAATAATAAGTAATAAATTATACATTTTGCTATTATATTGTTGAACAAAAAATCATTTCAATCTATTTGTAATGTGTAAGAAAATCTTTAAATTGTGTACAATGTAATTTTCAGAATAGTATTAAATAAGCGTTATAAATATCTATTTTAATTAGAAATTTCAAACCCTTTTCAAGATACAAAAAATTTTACATTGATTGATGTGTACTCTATATGATATTTGGTTTAAGATTTAAGTCACGAATTAATGCATAATAAATATCTACAAAAAGATTTTAATTAATGCAATTTTTTTTTTTTAAAGTAAAGTGGAATTTTAGCAGTATTATTAACTTTTGCTGGTGGCGCTGCGACTACGAGAGAAGTTTTTAACGTATTTAATGGCCGAGAGAAGAAGGCTGCTGGTGCAATATTGACTACAAGATTCATTTTTTCATTATACTCAGGTTTTTCAGATAAGAGTATGAAACTCAATGTTGTTCCCATCGAATATCCAATATACGTCAATTTCTTTTGTTTGGTTTTTTCCAATATGGCATCTATGAATTTTGGTAAGTCAATAAGTCCTATTTCATCCATGCTATTAATTATTAAACAAATTTTAAATTATAACTAATTAAATAAATGTTAATTAATAGTTAAATATTACATTTACCCGGATAAAAATTATCTATTTAGTCAAACTATTAATGACTACAAATAAAAGTACCATATTTTTCTCAGCTTAATTTTTTATATCAGTTCAATGTTCACGGAATAAGAAGATTCTACAATTTATGAGTTACAATGTAACTACGGTGATTTTTTTAGATACAGATAGTTTTAAATGTGTAAATAAATAATAATAATAAATAATAATTTTTAAATGTGTAAATAAATAGTTCTATTATTTACCTAAAGTCCCAAAACTTTTTATTATTTCCTTTAGACGAATATTTAACATGTTGTTTCGAATAAGTATTTCCTCGAACATTTCCAAGCCACACGTCATAACCAGCATCTGCTAACTGATAAGCTAAACCAAAAACAAAATTTGATTTACCTGATTAACCACGAAAAATTTATTTTTAATTAAAATTTTCGCAAAATGTTTGTCAATATAATTTAGATTTATTATTAAAACTATTTAAGTTCAATATTAATATAAAAAACACTAGTCCTTAATAATTTTGCGTGATTTCCCGAATTTTTGTTATAACGCAACTACGATTCAACTCGAAATGTTGTCATGTAACGTTTTTATATGATTTTATTCTAAAAAAGTAGTTGGTCAAATTTATTTTTAGAATAATTTTTTGTATATACTTAATTTAAACTTACGAAGAGCATTATCTGGTCCTAATACTACCAGATAATCTGAAGATCCGAACAAACCATGAATATATAAAATAACCGGTTTACCCAAAGATTTGGGACTTTGTGGACTACCAGTAATTCTATGCAACGTTAAAATATACCCATCTTTCGTTTGAACCGTATGCTCTTCTGCAGTATAACCATCATACTGTTCAACAATCCCGATCTAAAATTTACATATTTTTCTTAGTGAAAGTATATCTTTGTAATTAATTAATAATAGTAAAGAATAGTACATTTCTATACGGGGGCGGGCGGAAGACGATTATTTAGCTCCCGAGACGTTTTTCGACCGAGCGAAGCGAGGGAGAAAATTCGAGGGAGATAAAAATCGACTTACGCCCTAGTGTCAAACTGTATTTTTCACCGCGAGAACCGAAAAATTATGATCGAAGGAGTGATTTTGAGGTTAGAGTGGTGAAAATTATTTTTTCTGCCCTCCGGCCGGAAAGCGCCAACTTCCCGGCCGCTGCGCGAGCGGAAGCTAGCGCTTTCCGGCGCCGTCGAGCAGAAAAATAGTATACACACCTTGTCAGCAAAAAAAGAATCCTCAGATCACATGTTTGTCAACCTCGGCTTTGCCTCGGCCGATAATTACATGTGATCTGAGACATTTCTTATTTTTGCTGCCTAGGTAGGTAATATACTATTTAAAACTGCTCAAATATACACGTTTTAACAAGAATAATAATAGTACATTTCGATACTAGTGCGAGAATAGTACATTATGGCGCAAAATGTATCATACTTGGCGAGTGGGGCTGAGCGCAGCGAGGTGTATGTATATGTATGTGTGTGGGTGAGTATGTGGGTGTGTAAATACTTCCATTCAATTTCTTGAAAATTAGTTATAAATATTTAACTAGACAATTTGAATTTAATTTAAAATTAAAAATGTAGATATCAAATGTTTAACTCTTTACTTACAAAATCAAGAACAGCATATTTGTCTGGACTGGCACGTTGTTCATCCAGAGTTCGTACTCGGGTAATATTTGTATCCTCTGCTTGAATAATTTCTGTTACAAGATCAAGTGTACAAAATGTTTTTGTAAAACTTAAACAAATTAAACAAAAAAGAATCGCTATATTTCGAAACATTTTTTTACTTAAAAAATACTGACAACAGCTCTGGATTAACTATACTTTCAGAATGTGCGGAATATCTACATTACGGAGACGTGAGCAAAATAACACTTTAAATAGAAGAACAACGAATAATAAGAGTAAATATTTGCAAAATATTAAAAGATAGCTTCAAATATACTCAGGAAAAATTCATTGCCGTATTTATTTGTGTAATAAAGCCACCAATATAAAACATGTAGAATTTAGATAATTTACTGTCACCAGAAATAATACTGTATATCACTTTGTATTTCGTCATAATTAAAAATTTTTAACATTTTACTTGCGACAATGTCTCTAAGCATGCGACAAAGAAAATCTACGCCAAAATGCGATCTGATTATTAAACTTCATTATCAGATAAACTAGAATCACACGAAGGATCGGCAGTGTTCGGAGTTAAGTTCCCTTCCCGCTACACCTTGATAGGAAACAAGGAAAAAAACGCACAAAACAAATAAATAAAAACACAATGTTTCTCCGAATAAACAAATATTTATTCAGACACTATCCAAACTGTCCGATGTTCCGATGTTCTTTGAAGTTTCCTCAATGATGCCGTTTGCAGATGGCCGCTCGCTGGTCGAAGAAAAGCCACAGTTGCTTTTCGCTGCAGCTATAAACTCTGATACGCGCAAAGCTCCGAGTCACACGCACAATATTACCACGCTCATACTTGCGAATACCGAACTGATAACCGAATTCTCGCGGGCCACGAAGACGTTAGGAAAATCACTTCCGTCGGGCCACTTCACATGCTTTCGCGATCACGCATACAGACGCACATTCATTCCGCGATTTTCCGTTCTTTTCTTTGTTGTTTCTCGTTGTCATTGCCGTGCTGGACCTCCGCGGCAGCAATTTGAGGGGTTTAGGTTTTGCATTTCTTCGATGAACTCATAAGCACATACAAACATGCGCCCTCATAATATCACTTACATATGTTGTACAAATTTACTCATATACCCACATCTGCTCACAGACACACACTTCGCCGACATTAACCTTCACAGCTAAAAACAAACATAAGATTAATCACCGTATTATCAAATTTTTTTTTGGTTCTTGCTCACCTGTGCATTTAGCTTAGTATAATATGATTAACCGTTACGTGTAACGTAGGATATATATATATATAGCTTAAAATGAGTTGAAATCTTGTTAAACTATATATATTGAGTTTTATTTAATCTACTACGAAACGTAGGGCACTAAAATATTATTATGATTTTTTTTATGTAATGAATTGACTTTAAAAAAGTTTGTTTGACACTAAAAAAGTAATGGTTACTCTGAGTTCAAAATGTTTTGAATTCTACTAGATTATTGAATGAATATAATAAACATTTTACAGTTTTATGGAAAATAACCCACATATTGATAAAATTTATCTTTTTTAAAATCACAAAATAATAAGAAATATGAATCTATCGGCATATAAGCTATGTCAATATTTAAATAGCAAATAATACTTGAGAATTTCAAATATAATATATGTGTAACAAAATAATGGAAAATTATTATATTATCTACGAGTAATACTTTTATTAAAAGAATTAAATATTTTGTTAATTTTATCGCTCTTACATTTTTGATAAACACGTGTATAAACTCTAAATCTACTAAAATACGAACTTTGCTAATATTGACACTACAATAACTAAAAATTTCAAAACTGAATTATCTCATTTTAGAAAATTATTTTTATTTTTATTAAAGGAATAACAATTTAAATTAGACTTTGCTCGACTTTATCCAAATAAAGAATACATTGGAGATGACGAGTGGGAGAAGATAAAAAAATACTAATTACTGAACTTGCCAGAGTCCATTAAAATATTCTCATACTTTTTGTTTAATAGTAATTACTGATACATTATTAATATTCTTAAAATATTATAATAGACTGCTGCTGAAATTGAACCGAA
>JAPYZA010007687.1:0-10827 GCA_030522685.1 Eupelmus azureus | reverse complement strand
GAAAAGCGCAGAATTGAATGTACCCAGAAAACAATAACGCACAATCCTGCACAGTAGACATATTAAATTTCCAGGCAGCGAATAAAAGTAATAGACTTCTCTTTCCATTATACACACACAGAGACGCACAGAAACGCGAAACGCTGGATACAATAACAAACCTTTTCAAATCCTCGGCACAACAGCTCCGCAGCAGGCAGCAAGCAAACGAACCTCCACGCACTAGCTGAAAAATCTCGCGGCGTTCCTTAATCAACGCGCACACAAAAAAGCCAAAACAATGCTCCAACTCAACCCTGCATAAAGAAAAGCAGCGGCAGGACTGCATCGTTATCACGGCTTGGGAGACGCTTGGCGCAGAATCGCGCGAGCCGCGCGCGGTAAAATTCGAAAATTCAAAGAGAGCCTGCATCTATAGCACTCGATGTGTATACACGTAAACGGCGAAACTAGCGGGTGCGCGTCTGTTGCCGGTGTAGCGCGCGCGACACGACTGATCGAGTGACCGCTTGGGGGTAGTTACTCTCTCTCTCTCTCTCTCTTCCTCCCTCTCTCTGTCTTTCAGTGCGTGCGTATGTATCGCGCGCTCTGCCCCCTTTTTTTTCGTCCGTGCATGTATGTATGTATATGCCTATACAGAATTCTCTCCCCTGAGTCCCCCACCGCGTGGTGCTCGAAGCGGTCCCTTCCCCTTCGTTACCCAATTCCCCCATCGTTCAATTCGCGCGCGCGCGCTCTCTTAAAAAGGGAGAGAGAGAGAGTGCTGTGTGCGTGAATCATGCATATCGATTTTCTGCTGCGGCTGCTGCCGCTCGGCGTTGTATATACGCGCCCGTAGGCCCCCTTTTTCGAGGCTGCCGCTATGTTCCCCCGTCTCTCTGTACTCCCTTTTTCTTAGCTGTGGGCTCTCTCTCTCTCTCTCTTGTACTCTGCTACTTGTGTTTCTCATCGAGCTTGTGTGCGTGTATTAATGGGAGTAGAGTACTTGCAACGGAACGCTACCACCACCGTCGGAGCCGCGAGTTTTTGAGGACGTGTGCGTGTGTGTGGGGATGTGAGGGTCTGAGGTGTGCGCGGAGGTCGAGCGACTTGGGTGATCGGTGAGGTAGATGGGTGAGTGTTGGGTTTTGGGCCTGCGGGATGTGACGCGGGTCTGAGTGTGCTTGGTTCTTTTTTTATTGTTGGTTAAGATGCGTTTTGTTACTTGATGGTTTGAGGTGATATTGAAGTTTTTAACGAACCGATTGTTGGTTCTTTGGCGCAGACCGATCTGAGCGTAACCGTCTTTTACTACTTATCCAAAAGATACAGTCTTTTTTCAACCTAATGAATTAAATCAAGCATCGCAAAATAAAAAGATTTGCCAAACAAAAACCAACAAAATCTGCCAAAAACTAGCCTCGCACGAAGTCATATCTTCACCAGCCCAACGAACAAAGAGCCCCGCAACCTTTAAACAATGAAAACCCCCAACCAGCGCAGCAACGCCGGCATCATCCAAAAAAACAATAGCCCGCAAAAAAGAGAAAAAAAAAATTCAAAATCCACGAGACAATAAGCCCACGCGGCAGCCCCTTTCGAAACATTAATTTTCCGCGACTCTCCACTATACACACACGTCTGCATTCGCATCCTCCACCTAGCACCCTTATTCTTACCCATACACATACACAGGCGCGCATCCTCGGCGTTTTCGCGCATACATCGTCTCGAATGAAGCCAGAGAGGGAAGAGAGAGAAAGATAACGGGGCACAAGTGCCACTGCTGTATATACATATGCCAAGTCTCTCTCTATTCTTTCTCTTCCCCCGCTGAAACGCGCTTCTGTCTCTCTGCACCCCAAACTTTTGCCTCCCCTTTTCGCGCTCTTTCGTTCTTCCCCACCTCCTTGTTTCTTTGCCGCGTCTTCATCTCTCTCGTTTGCTGGGTGCTGGTTACTAGGTGGGTTTGGGAGTGATTGTAGGTGTGAATGTTTGGGAGCGAGATTTATGAAGGCTTTTTTTTACTAGGAAGTTGTTAGGAGTATATGCGAGTAGATAATAAATTATTCAATACAATACTGTTTTTTTTAATCGATTTGTAACAGCTTGGATCATTCGAGCTGCAATAAGTTAAAAATCTTAATAAAAAAGTACTCAAAATTTAAAATTGAAAAATTAACAAAAATAGCGTAAATACCTACAATAATCGATAAAAATTTCCAATTCACCAATTCATCCTCAACAAACCTTCACCAACAATCGCACTAAAAATTCCCAGCCGCTAAGCAATAACAATAAAATCTCTATCCCAGAGCCCATCGCTATTTTAATTACTCCCTCAGCTCTCTACAACAAAGCAGCCGCGCGCAGCATTACCATTTCACACATCCATCCCAGCATCCTCCCCAGAATTCCAAGCCTAGGTAGCAGGCGATTAAAACCACTCTCTCTCTCTCTCTCTGCAAGGCCATAAAACGCGCGCCTTTGTCTCTTCCTCCCCCGCATACACGCCAAGTCTACGGCCTCGCCGCCGCATATACGCACCCCTCAAACTTTGTCACTCCTTTCGCGCACGCTCTCTCATTGTGCAGAGCGCGAGAGCTATACTACTTACGCGGGCCGCCTTTCTTTTTAATGATTTCCCTTTGACGCGCTGAGAGTGCAGGTCCTGAGTGCTGCTGCAGCTGTATTATACAGCGGTGTGGCTGGTGTTGGCTCGCTGCTCTGGGCGATGAATCGATCTTGGCGTTTGCTGTTTTTTAGATGACGAGAGTGGAGTTGCTTGAGGTCTGGCTAATTCTGCGGGGTTGATTAGGAAGTGGAAGTCATCGGAAGTCTTTTCTCGGTTGATTGTTTCCTTGTTGTACTGATGTCTACTTTCTTTTTTGACGATACTCGTGTTTTATCGAAGCGCTTTTCGTTTAGGTTTTTTAGTTTTTGATATGTAAGGAGTTAAAGAGATCTAATGTGCAATTATTGCTGAATTATAGTTTTTCTCGCTTTAACTTCTTTTATAGTTACCAAGCTCTATTTTCTGAAAGAACATTTTAAAAACGGTTTGGATTAAATGTAGTGCATAAATGAATTCACAATTAAGATATTTTTATGTATATTTATTGAAGAGTTTCAAAATTTCACTATAGCTTTAAATAAATAGATCTTTCGTTAAAAATTTGAGTGTATATGGTGTGTATGCGCGGCTAACACTCAAATAATAGCAATGGTATTTATAATAATATAATATCGTAGTTTTCGAGAGTAATGTAAAGAAAAAAATATTTAACAGACGAAATACAAAAAGACCACAATTAATATTACACATTTTTTCGCTTTAAACGATGTCTACACATATATATATATATCTTATACAACAAAATATAAACAACCTTACTTACATTACATTATATACATTACAGAAGTACAACGTCAATGTACAATTATCATTATTACATTATTACAATACGTTTACGTGCCTTTACCTTTACATTTATTTGCCTCACTTGGATGCATTCTTTAACAACTTGATGTGCTTTCAGCAAAACAAGATTTCAGAGTTATAACGAAATAAGTACATTTATAAATAAAGTTCGAACGATATTATATATTGAGTACTTTAAAAGTCATTTTACAAAAGACTATTATTCATCTACGTTCATTTTATGAGCGCTCTCTATTTTTTATTAATCTTATTTACAATAAATTAAATGGCTTATATACATTTTATTAGTTATAAATGTCATTTTGGCAATTCTATTTAGCAAGTAGTGGTAGCATTTCGACAAAAAAATGAATTTATCAAAATTATTAAAACCGTAATTCCTTTTTATATTGTAAACAAGTTTAATAAAATTACTTTTATTAATATATTTTTATAAATGATATAAATTTAAACTTTTAAAATAAATTTTTGTTAAGTTAATTTTCAATTAGTCAACAAATTTTACAAATGTATAACTGAAGAAATTTAACGTTACCGACGTTGCCTTTTGATTGTACTATCAAAATTAGGTAACAATAAAAATTTATGATGTATATATAATTGATTTAGAAAGATTTATATTTTTAGAAACAGTTTCACTGTACAAAAATTTCTTCAAGCATCTAAATTCTAAAAAACGTTACTGTACAACAACTAAAAAACATTAAGAAACTACTATCACATAAAAAGTTCATTTTTATTGTTACCTAATTAACCCATTCAACAAAATAAATATAAAAATTAATTGCTAGTCTAATGGCACTGAAAACAAACAAGTTACTCAAAACGTCTTAAACTTCTTCCATAAATATTTTTCATAAATTATAAAGCTATCATTTATTGTAAACACTGATTGTATTGTAATCACTCATCAATTAATAAATTTTTCAAAATGTCATAATATAAATAATTATCCATTTTACTCGAGAGCAAGTGAAGAGATCCTAAACTTTATTTTATTTTTCCATTTTTTTATGTTCTTGAAATGCAAATGGAATGATTAAGCAGGTTTTAAGTCCTTTACCAGCAACTAATCCATTAAAAAATTTACAATTATATTATTTTTACTTAATTTGATCTAAAAAAGTGCTCTAAATTTTTAAGTATCGACAGTCTCAATATGCCAGTGAAATAATTTTTCTTTTCCTATTTTTCTATATACTTTCAGTGTGCCAGTTCAAATACAGTTCAAAATTATATTTATGTATTTATAGTTAAAATATTGATAAATGTTACTATGGACAATGGAAAATAGTAATTCCGATAAAGTGGATTTCAAAAAATCCTGTGAGCCCTTATTTAGACAGTTGACGCATTATACGTCCCTATTTTATAAGAAATCACAAAAAGTTCTTTTAGCAGTAATTATTATCCTATATAATACCGATAAAGTTTCATCAGCCCAATAAAGGCCTGGTTAGACAGTTGAGCTGGTGCACCTTTTTTGGCCTCTACCGTCTCACTGCTCAGCAGTGCGCGTGGTAGACAAGCAAAGTGCAAATCTAACTATATTTTGTTTACTTTACATAAGTCTTGGTATAACGTCATTTGTTCCCTAAGTAATCACCTATGGCCAAATTTCGATACCTGAACGCAATGATATATATTATTTTTATCATTTTAGTCAACAAATACTTTTAATTTGTGTTTAACAATTACGGTATAAGTGAGAAACCAAAACATAAAAAATAAATCTTAATTTTCTTTGGATATAAATTGATATTTCGCGTCAAAAAATATTGTTATTTTGTTGAGAAATATAAGTTAATTAAGAAGGTAGTTATAATTATCCGTTTATAAAGTTAGTGAGTCATACTATTGTAACTATAACCATTAGGAAAAAGATATTCACGCATTGCCAACATTACTTTTCTTCTTTTTACTCCATTGAGAAAAACTTAAGTGCTATTATACCAGGAATAGAAATATGTAAAATTAATAGAGTTTGCACAAACCTTTTTATCTATTACCCGAATAAATTTTTCCACAAATTTGTAAGACTTTTTAAATAATTGTAATAAATAAGGAATTCGACGAGAAGAAAAAATTTTCATGCAAACTCATTACTTCATTTAGAAGAAAAAAAAGAGAAATTCGAAATTTTGCAATCTGCTTGGCCATATTTTTTCTATTTTAAAATTGGATTTAATTATTTTTATATTTCTAAACTATTTTATTGTGCAATGTAAAATTTACTTTTATGTAACTAGTTTAAATTTATTTAAAAATAAAATCTCAAAAATTAGGAAATGTAAGTTATTATTTAGTTAATATTTAATTTTGTAATCCAAATTAATGGAATATTTCTATCCTGGCACTTAAACTTACGTTATTACTCTAACACACGTAGTTTTAGTCCTAATATCAAGATTTCGTCTTGCATTTGCTCTTAACTCTAGGAGAGACAGAGTACAGCTTTCTAAAAATCGTCACGAGGTCCGTCTGGGGAAAGAGATTCTCTATGATACCCTCGAATAGCACATAAAGCAGTCTTCTATTTAGTACGGGCCGCTGAAACAGCTCGAAGACTCGAAGCAGTCCGCGCCGTGTCGTCTCGCTGCCAATGATATGTTTTAGTTCGTCGGATAGGCAAGAGAGCAGGGCGACTTTGGCAGCCACGCGAGTCCGGCTCTTTGTCTCGGGATCACGAGGCGGTTTTGTGTCAGCACGCACACCATTCGGCCAAAAGCTGTGTCTGTTGATTAGATAAACTCTTTATAATACTGATTTGGAAATAATTATATTTTTAAAAAGAAAAAAGCTTTTACGATTCTTACTTGAATATTTTTAAATATGTTGCTACATTCTTCGGACTTGTTAAAAATGAGACGTATTCCACTATTCTTCGATTAACTATATCACCAAACATAGTCCGAATAATTTGACGCAATAACGTTACTATCCTACGTCGAAGCCACTGATTTCGATTTTTTAAATCAAAGATTTCATCCATTAGTAGGAGGATAATTCTTAAGGGTATATTGTCGTCGGTCTAAAATCATAAATAGAGATATTGAAATATATTTTCGAAAATAGATAGAAATATTTTATATTACGTTAATCATTATTGTTACCTCTGTATCAAGACTTGCTCCAACTTTAACACTTTCATAGAATACAGCACTTTTCTTGGGATTTCCAAAGAATTTACTGATATTGTCCATCACACCGTCAACAGTATTCAGCATATTGTCAGGCATGGTTTTTACAGCTTGAGTCACTGTTTTCATCGAACTCTTCAATGGATTTACCAAAGTATCAATCTACAAAACAATGATTAGATTATATATTCAAAACAAATATATTTAATATGCTGTAGAAAGTTCACTGTGTTTTATTGAATAAGTTGTAAGATATCAGCTGAGTTAATGGATGCTGCTATAATATAACATAACAGTCATACTTTATTAGACATATTTTCGTGCAAGCATATTTTCTTTACAAAAAAGTGCTATAATATTCAAAAAAAAAGTAATACTGTGCTAACACAGTGTTAAAAGATTTTTAAATTCTTAATCGTAAATAAATGTCAACTTTAATATTTTTCTATTTACGATCTAGAAAATGTAATGTAACTTTTATAACAATAAGTGACTTACAGTTCTTGAAATATGCCCACCAGTTACGCCTTTATCGTAATCTCCTTGCTCTAAAAATGAAAGTAATAGATTCTGCAGTCCCATGTGCCCGTCTACGACTGCAGGCTTAGTCAACTGTACTAACCAAGCATTTAGCATCACCATTCTTCTTTCTAGTACTGATCTATCCATATTATGGAAAGCTTTTTTTGCAGGAAATGCAATCTTCGCCAGATCATAATACTTCTCTTTGATTTTTTGATATAAATCATAAAAGTCTGAATACCTAATAAAATTTTAGATCTTTATAAATAATTTGCTTATTAAAATGAAATGTATCAGCTAATATTTAATTTAATTCTACATTAAAAAAAATATAATCATTCAACTACCTTCTGTAAATATGCCACTTTTCTTGATAACCCGAATCATAAACCTTCGTTACAGCTACTGCGTATATTCCGTACGTTTTTCCTTTGTCGCTGACGATGCCTGTTTCGATAATTTCAACTTTCAGCTCAAAACGACCTTGCTGAAGTTTCTTAATGACATTTGGGTCATATGAGCTTTCGTCGAGTTTCAGGAACTGTTCTGCATTTGTCTCCATGTAGAAGCTAACATCTTTGCCCTCACTAATGCGATCTGCTTCTATAACGACATGGCGTGGTGCTGGTTTATCTTCGCGACTATCGCCTGAGGCGTTACCGTCCAACTCGTCACAGGAACTTGATTTACTTTTTGTCTCTCGGCTGATAGAAGATCCTGCGGTGGAATGTACTTAATAATATTTTATTTTGAATTTCAAAATCATTGATAAAAAACGACAGATTTTTAATGCAAGATTTTAAAAGAGAAAAATTCTTACCGTTGCCTTTGGACTTTTCGCCATCTTTCTGAGTTTCCGTATGCTCTTCAAGTATATCTAATTCATTATTTATGCTTGATAAACTAATACTATCCAAAGATTTTGAGTCATCTTCTGAAGCTGGATCTTTAAGAAGATCTAATTCTGCAAGCAATTTTAAATAGGACACTGATCTTTTGAATGCTGGTAGAAATCTGTCTTCGTTTTGGAGCTTTTCATAACAACATGTCTGTAGTTCATCAAACCATGTTTCCTTAACTTGTTCAGACTTTATTCTAACAACCAAAGCTTTCACAAGAGCATCATCCAATTGAAGCTTGCAAGAAGCTTTGTCACTTAAATATTGTTGATAAATCTTAGATGCAGCTTCTTTTAAATTCTCTAAATCTGCATTTTTTTTTCTTGAAATACTACTGTAGAAAACGGTAAAATTAAAAATTGTTATTTTATAAGTAAAAGATAGAAGCATGTAAGCATTTTGTACAAAAATATTTTTAATTGATTCAATCATGTATATTATTCAGTTGCTTTGAATTGTAGATATTTTTATACCTGGAAGAAGTTGAAGCTCCTGGCTGCGAACTTTGAATTTTCTGTAATTCTATGTCGGATATTTGTTGTTCAGCCGACACTCGCCAGCCATAAATATTTAAGTAAAAGTAGAGGTAAGCCTCGGCATTAATATTCGTCATGTAGTCAATAAAATAGCTAAGTGCTATGTTATTTTTTAATAATTCGTCCAGTGGTAGATTTACTATTAAATAAAAATACAATTAGTGTACATTTTGTTTTTTAAATATAAAAATTTTCCAAATGCTGCATTTATTATACCTATTTTGTGACCTGGCACTAATAGTCGATTCCAATCCGGGATAGGTCCAATACCGTCATTCTCGGATGCATCTAGGCCTTCTTTCATGCTAATTATGCGGCTCTCTAAAATTTTTTTGACATACAGGAGGCTATTGAGCTGTTGCTTAACTATAAGGTCATCCTCGCCACCAGAGTCCTTGGAACGTAGATGAGCTATTTCTTTGCAGATTATATTTTTCGTTGCTGTCAACTCCTCTAGGCTGTCTGTCATTCTCATGACAGTTAAAAATACGTCGCTCGGTAGAGTGGCATCCTTTGTACACTAGAAAAAATAAAAATATGTAATTTTATTTTATATAACATGTTAACATTTTTTGATACACTTGAAATAATTTATTAATATAGTTACCAGCCATATAAAAGCCTGATTAATATAATCAGGATCTGAGAAAAGATCAAGTAAAGGTCTGATGATGACATTTACTAATAGTTCTCTCAAAATGAATCTGACAGTTAAACAATCAAAGTCAGATTTTGGCAACAAAAGGTAAAGTAGGATTTCCGACATTTCTCCAAGGAAAGCCAATTCTTGTGCTTCATCAGTACAGACTAAATCTCGACAAATAAGATTATTTTCCATTTGCAACTCAAGATCAAAGAATATTTTTTCTAAGGATTCGATTTCTTTCTCATTGTTGGCATCTATTGGCTCGTTTAAAGCTGACAAATTTGGAATGTAAAACTTTGATTGAGAGTACCAAAAAACATCTGTTTCACTCTTGTTTCTTCTGTGAGTTGGAGTTTTCTTAGGTGTTCCTCCAGAAGTACTTGAACTGCTACTACCTTTTTGAGCTTCTGTATTTTTAACGTTTTTCACTTTTGCCCTGGCTTGTCTATAGAGCCTCATATGTGAAGCAGCATCATCAACAAGTCTTGTTGTCAAGTATGGAATCCAGTCAACATCTTTTACTCTATTAAATAGATAAATTAATGAATAAATAGCAGAAGCTATTATGTGGTATAAGATAATAAAATTCTCAAAAAAAAGGTTTATTTCAGAATGTTTGTTGCATAAAATTATGATACATTTTTAATAATTTAATGAATTATTTTGATAAACAATGAAAAGAATTGTTTAATATAATTATATAATATATAATATATCAGATCAATTTAAATTAGTTTTTCAAATTCAATGATATAAAGCTCTATGTATTTCAGTAAGATAAATAATTACATGCATCTTTTACTGCATTAGGAAATTATAGCAAAAGTAAAAAATTACCTGTTTGCTATGTTAATGGCAATTTTTTGGGCTGTGTCTCTAACGGATTTGGTAAATTCTTCATCGTTAGTAAGGATACTATACCAGGGTTCAATGTAATCTCTTAGGACAAAGTCTAAGATTTCCTGAAAGGCAAGCAAGTATTTGTAATGACTAATACTCATGTGGATTAATAGTGTCAATTCCTTTTTAAGTAAAAATCAAAGCAATACGTACTTGCAGCGATTCATCAATGATATGGCTTCCAGTTACTCTTCTATCTAATGTAAACGTCACCTTTTTCTTCGACTCTTCCAAAAGGTGCTGAATGAAGGATAGAATTTAGTAAATTTTTAATTTAAAATATGATAGAAAATTTTTCAAAAATTGTTATACCTGTCGTAGGTTCTCTGTTTTTTTAAACAGATTTTCTCTTCCAGACTTGACATCATCTTCAAGTTTTAAAATACTTTTTCTGTATATACAAGTTACAATTCTAAAAACATACAATTCATGACAAATAATGCACTGTAAATATAATATATATTATAATTATGAACAATAATTTCTTACCCTAATATTAAAACAATTATACACGAGATAAGTCTTAGAAGAGTTGTGAAACTGAAGATAGCAAAGAGCAAGATTAAAATTGCTCCAGTGATTCCGTAAAGAGAAACATTCATCTGAAACATTAAATAAAATTGTAAGATAAATTTATGTGCAATGAAAATAATACTAAAAAGACATTACAATGTGGCAAGTCACTGATTCATTTTTGAATCATCAGAACTACAGACAAAAATAATAACAGGGGTTATCTCTATGAAGAAAAATAAAGCCAAGT
>JAPYZA010007686.1:0-17586 GCA_030522685.1 Eupelmus azureus | reverse complement strand
AAAATTAGAGATATATATTGATTTTTGATGTACTTTAAAAAATAAGAAGATAACCAAAAACATATGTAACGAAAGAAAATTTAATGTTGATTCAATTCCGATTCTAAAAAATATGGTTTACCAACTGATAAGGAAGAAACACACAATTACAAATAAGTTCATAACTGATATTGTAATGCATTTAAAGAGCTAAAATTTTGTATTGACCTTTATTGATACTTAGTATACAATAATATGAAAAGACAATGAAGAATTTCGAAAATTTGTAACAGATTTTTGTCGATCAAAGAAAAAATTCTCTGTATTAAAACTCAACTTTTTGTTTTAAATTTTTTATTTGTTTAGTAAAATCTTTATGCCACTTATTCTTACATAGTTTGTAACTACATATATTCAGGAATATAGTTTTATTAGCTCATTCAGTTGATACTAGTTTGTGTACTGGCGAGTTGAGTACAATTGTAATTTTTATTTTGCCATGTAGTCGCAACGAGTCAACATTTTTACAAGATAGTAGTTTGAACATTTACGTCTACAGCACGCGTACAACATTCAAATTCTATGATTTTCCTCTGCGCGCGTTCCTCACGGCAGTACACAACCTCCTTAAAAAGCACGTATAAAAAAATGAGCCTTACACTTGTTGAACGAAAAAATTGTGTTCAATACTCGAGGTAAAAAGTGATTTCAACTTTATGTGATCTTTTCGCCTTTACTGCGCTTGGATACAAACTTCCACATGAGGTTAAATCACTTTCTCGCACTGATATCGAAAACAACTATTTCGATACAAGTAGGAGAAAATAGTTACAGTATATGTATAATATATAATGTATAATATATAATATATGTACCACTGGGGAAAAGAGGATTATCCCAGATCTTGTCTTAAGCTTGAGTAATAACATGTGATCTGGACTTATTAATTCTTTTCCTCCCTAAGTGTAACAATTTGATTACAATAAAATAATAATGTTTAGATAATTGGAAAAGTCATAGAGCAAAAATATGTCTTCAAACATGTGCAGGTAATTAGTTTATACTTAAACTTACACAATATACTTCATAAAATTTTCTTTAACGACAATTTCAATTTTCTAGATACTTCAGTGCATATGATCACTATCGATAAAACACCTAATCAAATATGGAAACAATTTGAACAAAAAATTCCTCTGTTAAACAATCTGGTTCGTACGCCTCTTATGAAAAATCAAGAGAACATCGTTTCATATATTAGCAGTCTCAAAGCACATGGTGTAGATATTAATCATATATATATAACAGGAATTGAAAGGCAGTCGGGACCTGTATATTCTTAAATCTTCATTTGTACATAAGTTCATTAAAAATGTTTATATTTAAACATTGTATTCATAAAAACATTGTTTTTAAGTATAACTTTTTTATTTTATTATTATAAAAGATACAACTTATTATAATTATAAAGTTTTATTATTTCATTATCACGTAAATATATTATTTTTATTCATTACTTACATTAAATTTTGATAATGAACAAACAAGTAAGTCCTACATCCAATTATCCTATCCCTGGTAGAAAATAGACGAAATGTTTCAGTTTGTAATTAAGAAATCAATTAGATACGTTCGCTACAATTAATTCTGAAATTCAACCAACATTTCCCACTATCGGTACAGTATCATAACACTCGCGAGTGGATAGTGAGTTTCATACTATTTCACCTCAAAATCGTATTAACTTTGGCTTGACTTTTTGGCTCTCATAGGATAAAATGTGATTCGATACGGATACGTAAAGCAATCTTTTCCTCGCTTGACTTATCTCCTTCGCCTCGCTTGGGCGAAAATCATCCCATTGGCCAAATCATAGTATCAAAATATATTATTATTTGTTTTCCGGATTTCGACTAGAAATTCATATAAAATGCATAACTTCATTCACATGATTTCTGGTCAACTTCGTAATTTAGATTTCACCGATATCAGAAAATTCTAATTGAAATCCGGGTGACAACCCAACGACGATTCTACCAGGAATGCATTAGAATTATACACAGTCAAACGCTACGTGCATCTTCTTCATCCAATAATGATGCATTTAGTGTTTGTCTGTACATAATTCTAATGTGTAGAACAGTTGTTTGTAGGACTCGCATCTTCAAAAAATATATTTTAATTTTTAAATGATCTTAAAAAGTACTCTCTTAGAATGAATATAAAATAAAAATTCATTCATTCATTCTCTCTCTCTCTCTCTCTCTCTCTCTCTCTCTCTCTCTCTCATCCTCTTAATATTCCCATCCCAATAGTATTGTATTGTAAGAGAAAGAGAGAGAGAGAGAAAGCTGGATCGCGCTTAAGGAAGGCAGCTCGCGCGTGCGAGATACTCGAGAGCACGGCTCGGCTGACTGGAGATATACACTGCGCGTAATAAACCTCGCCCCGGCGATCTCGCACACCGTCTCTTACGCATACACAATAAAGCAGACGCGGAATTGCCGTGCGCGCGCGCGCGTAGGTGTTGAACGGTACGGAATAATGATGATTGATCCCGGGGAAAGGTTTCACCGTTAAGCAAAGATTGGTTCGCGCGTCGCCTCACCTCGCTCCTTTACATGCAGCGAGGTAGATGATGGTGCCGTGCGCTTACATCGAATCGTATCTCAAGTGTCTAAGATCCCCCCTTTCGCCTTGCCCTCTCTCTCTTTCTTTCTCTCTCTCTCTCTCTCTCTTCCTGTGTATATGTACATATCTAAGGTGCATACACTATAATATCCCCGCGGTGTGTAGCGAAGAGCGCGATATCGCCCGCGCGTCATTTACGCTCGTTCGTTTACTATGGCCTCTTCGTGCGTGCAGTGTATAGCTCGAAGCGCTAATGGCAACGCGAATGACGTGCGATGCTGTTCAATAGAGTAAATGAGTCGTTTCGTTATAATAGTGTTCGGGCCACATAGAACGGTGTGCGCATTCTTTTGGAATTAAATATTTTTTTCTCTCTCGAGATTGTTTACATAAAAATTTAATGTTTTCAATTTTATTGTGCACGTAATGATGAGAAAAATTCTGTCATAATGAAAAGACGTTTAAAATCAATTGAATGTCGTGCGGTTGATTAATGATGTCAAATTTTCAAAACAACAAGGATTCGTGACTCACGATTTGGCGAATTATTGAAGTTGAACATGAGCCGTAGACTTTACTGCTGATTTCGAAATCGTAAAAAGTATCCTTGAAAATACTTTCTAGACTAACGATAGATTTGATCAGTGAATGTATCTATGCATGACGTATGCAAAAATTATAATGAATTTAGCGAATATCTAGTAATTTTCATAAAAAATTTTAAAATAACACGCAAAACAAAAGCAACCAGAATTGCTTTGGACGTAACATTATTATTTCTCTGAGCCAATTCACTTACTGTGAATATAGTGTGAGATTGATTGGTGTAGAGAAGATAATGCGTGTAATTCGAAGTCGCGACAAGCGAAAAGTTTGTTTTAGATGAAATAAAGTTCGCTCCGTGTACATATAATTTTCTCGCGCAGCATAATCACTCTTGCGCAACTTGTTTATACAAGGAGGGCTTTTCGACACTCGAATCTGCATACGTTATTAAAATAGCCTTTTTTTCTCGCCAAAAGCCAATTGAGCAATAAAGAAACTGGAAATGCAAAATAAATAGGTTCAACGGTAACGCGTGTGAACCGCGCCGAGCGCTGAATCGCAAGTAAAAGGTGCAGATGGAGCGAGAGCGAGAGTGAGAGAGACAGAGAGAAAGAGGGAGAGAGAGAGAGGAGAGACTATCGTGGAAGATGGATGGACGCATGAATCGGCCCACGTACGTCTCTAGCGCTGTATGAGCTATCAGAGTCTTAAAGTTTTTACGATTGCTGATTGCTTAAAGTGTATAAAATGTTATTATTGCAAAGTCTCTGCGCCTGGCGCCGAAGGACAACGGGTTAGATACCTTTGATTTAAATAAGTGAAAAATGTCGTGCTATAAACATGTAATTTATACGAGAAAAATCTAGCTGTATCGAAAATCGTTTGCGAAGATTGTAGATTATTTGCATAAAGTTTGCTTCACGTGAAATATTTTCTAGAGAGTACTATGGTAGACATAAATTATTCAATTGTAAATAAATTACATGCTAAATTATTTGTGAGAGCGTAAAATCTTTTTTCAAGAAAATTTTGTATTCGAAAAACGAAGATAAAAAGATAATTATAGGTCCATTAAATAATTTTCTGTAATATAAATAATGATAATAGAAAGTACTGTAATATTTTCAGAAAATTATTTAGATAAAAATGCAATAAAAGTCTAAAAGTTCAATCTATTACATCATCTACCCCCTAATTATCTATCTCAATCTCAGGCGCTAAAATCTCCAATACATTACTCGTGAAAAAAAAGAATCTCAGTGCTCCACTCGCTCGCTTAAATTTATAGCTCTCATTAACCCACGTACAATTCCCAAATCCAATGAATAAATTATGTCTATCACATCTTCAAACAGTCCAACATTCGCACAACTGCTCGTGAAATTCATGGTGAAAAAATTTCCGGGGCGTACTTCCAAGTGAGGCGAGGGAAAGTCTATATACCACCGAAACCTGGCGTATCAGAGCTATTGATTAAATTCGTGCAGCAACTGACTCATTAAGACGACGCGACGGGGAAATGCGCTGCGTTAGGCCAATAAATAGCGCGGGCGCACCGATATTGACTGCCTTCATCCAAGAGAATTGATTTACAGATGCAAGACTCCCTGGCACTGCGTCCTATCGCGCCGCGATACCATAATCCTCTGAAAGCTTTGTAGCCATAACGTTTATCGGATCTTGATTTACTTCTCGGGTAATATAAGAGAGAGACTCGAACGGCATTCTGTGTGCGTGAGACTGCGCGTCTTTGTATATGTGTAGCAGCGAGTACCAATATCGCAGCCGGTAAAATATCTTTATGACTCGGGCGAACGTAGTTCCGCTCGCGAATATTGTCCATCGTTCTCTCTCTCAAATAAATTCAATTTATTTGGCCAATACTTCATACCTTTCGGCAGGATAAGTAAACGAAGAGAAAGTATTAAAATCGCTGGATTATACTTTATTATAATTTTTTTTAATTGGCATGAGTTTGATATAATATCTACGTTTAGCATCTAATCAATATTTTACATCAATTCATTATCAATTGTTTTTATTGAGATATATTATGTTGATTTTTAAATAAATAATTTAAGATTCTTAGAAATTTAGTCCAACAACTTTCATGGTTTTTTATTTATTCTTTATCTGTTTATTTATGTTTTGACTGATTTAAATTATTTATAAATATCAAATGGAGAAAAATAGTAATCAACTCTGTTTTCAAATGACTAAAAGCATTTGAGAAAAGTGATTTATGTTAAATATCACACATCTATTTGATCATTTTATACTTTTTAACGTAAAATCCTTACAAAAATTATATGCAAAATATTTTAAATTAACAGATCTACGAGTATAGTTTCATTTAAATTTTATAATGTAATGTACTATAACTATGTAAATTTCAAAGTTCATAAAATAAATATGATTTGAATTTCTTAACTTGGAAAATTAAAAGCCGATTGTAAATGCACACTGTTTTCATATTTTATCATAAGCGATAAAAAATATTAACAGACATTGCTTGTTAAAAGATGTTGACAGATATGTTCGACATATCTGCTTGTTTCATAAAAATTGAAATATTTATTGCTTATTATATTTGCAAAAGTTTCTCTATTACATTAACGTTTGTTAATGTTACTTTGTAATGCGTAAAATCACCTACATTTTAACTTTACTAGAGATAAGCGTGCTACGCGCGCCTCGTAATTTGTTGATAGGTTATATTGCTAAGCTAAACTTCTCTTTCTCAAGCTGTCAATTGAGTCAAGTTCGAGATAATCTCGAATGGGATTTTTATATAATAGATAAGTTTTGTTTATAATTTTACAAATTTTCGTATGATTTTCAATTAAGTACAGACGTAAGGTGACTGAAAAATCAAACGTCAAATAACAGCGCATTACCTTCTGATGTGCAAATCAACCGCTAAAGCGTGAAAACTAATTTTTCGTGATTTATTCGGAGGAGGCACTCGCACGCGACGATAAAAATAATCCGAGACAACGGCGACAAATGAATCAAAGTAACGCGCTCTCGCTATATACGACCGACAAAATCTCAGACAGCTTAATTAAAAGGGGTATATACACCTTTTTTTCGAAGCGCTGCTCTCCGATGCACTTACTCGGAGCAAAAAATGAAAACGCGACTGCGGCTGGGCCGTGAATTTTTTCCCGGTAAAATGGCTACAAAATAAATCCAGGCTCTGCGCGCGAGAGACCTCGTAAACGCAAAACAAAACGTCCCGGGCGAAATTTATTGGCGAGCTTAAGTGTCTGGTTCGACGTGTTTTTTTCGCACGCTCGCCCAAGCGAGTTGTATTGTCGCTTGGAAAATGCCGATTAAAGAGAAAAGTGGATTTAAAGGATTTTTATAAATTTTATAATTAAATAATAAGTATATTTATTACACTATTTTTTCATGGATAATTGAATTAAAAATGTAGAACATTAATATCTACAAACTCGATCAATTAATTGTATTATCATTTCACTATAATAAAATTGATATAATAAAATGTGAAAAAACTATTATTTACATTTAGTATTAAAACAAAAAGTTCTAAAAACAATCTATAATATCTAAAGAAACTATATATTATTTATGGTATACCAAGCGGGATTAAAAAATTAAGGAGCTGTTTCATTTTTTTACGACTTTTGCGTGCTCGTCTTTTAATTTTACGATCAAACATTTTTCGTCACGGTTCGTCGTTAAATTCTTGGCTTAGCTACCAAGCTAAATATTTTTTTCTTAAGATACAGTTGACTTCTATCATTTTTTTACATGTCGTAAAGTGGTATGTTTTGTGGGATGTGAATTAGGTTTGTCTTGAGTGTATCATCTATTTTAACACCGGTATTTAAATTTTTGAAAAAGATAAAATGGTGAACGTAAATTGGTATTATACATTCTTAATTTGTTATAGTTATTAAAATGATTTGTTCAGTAATTTCTCGCTAAAAATTTTATGTTGACTGAATAAGCATATTTTTATCTAATATTTTAAATTGGCACGTCTACTTCATTACCTTAATCATCGCCTATTCGCATATGCGACTAGTTTATTTTAAAATAATCCTTTGCGCGATTACTACGTATGCGATTCGTCACGTGAAACTTGGATTAATTTTAGTATATTTCTTTTCTATTTTATTTCTTTTCTATTTTTTCTCTCTTTTATCGATAATACACGCAAGAAAAAACTATTGGGAATCATGAAGCTATGTAATTTAATTTAGGTCTGTAAATTTGAATTAAAAAATCAATCATTTATTCAAAATATTTTAAATTAATGTAGAATATTTTTGTATTTTTAATAATAAAGTATTAAAATAGAAATGAAGGTTTTATTATTATAAATACTAAGCCTTTATTTTATGTCTACATATCAACAACTATATTTTTACTTAAACTAAGCTCTATTTTTAAATTATAAATTTAGTTTAATTGAAACAATAACATTCAAACATTTGTATATATAGTTATATGTTATTGCTTTTATTAAATCCAATTTACTTACACGTATTGTAATATTGAAGTAATTTAAAACATTAAGTCGAATATTACTACATAACACTTATGATATATTTTTCTATATTTTTTTCCTAATTTATGCTTTTCTATTGGAAAAAAGTTATTGAATTTTGTAAATTAGCATACTACACTTTTACAATTTTTTTATAAAGATAATTTTTATAGCAATAAACTATTTGCGATGTACCGCATATTCCCTGTCACCACAATTAGATATTTTGTTTTCACAGTTTCAAAAAACCTCTTTTAAAAACTATTCAACAATCATATAGAAAAAAGCGAAATTTAACTCAAATTTCGGCAAGATATTATAGGCGGATTTGTTGAATGGCTAAGCACTTGCTTGCATTGCAGTGGTGAAAGATTAAAGCAATGCAGTTGACTCCCAATTGATCACGTAGAATATGTCACCCTATACGATCCACAACATTCAAGTTCACGCAAGACCGGGAGAGCAGCATGTGTATAATTGCTTCGCAGAATCGGCTTACAAGAGGGAGAGAGAGATGGAAGAAAAGAGACAGCTGTTACTCCTATAAACGACGTTCTTCGTTATTCCCGATATATCTCAGGTTCCGGTTCTAGGATGCGTGCGATCTCAAAGCGCGCGCAAGACTAATTGCCATAATTCGTAGTTTAAGTGCGCATTCAATGGCGAGTCTAATTTGCGTTGTTCTTTGCAATGATCCTTTTTGCATACATTAGATTATTTGGATTCCATTCCTTCATTTAATAGTTAAAAATAGGAAACTTTAAAGAGCTAAAATTACTGAAATATTGGGTTATTGATATTTTCTTCCAATTACTAAAACAAATAACCGAGCTTCACGAGATTGTAAACAGAGAATAATGGTCATTTAAGTATTATTTAAGTGTGTAATCTCTTCTCAAAAGAAAACAGATTTGCAAACGGAAAAAATTAGTCAAATTTATAGTAAAAAATAATATAATTTTCTAAATATTAAACGAAGCGACTCCAGTAAAATTTTACCATTCTTTTCCAACCCACGCAGTACGTCGTTTCTCGTTCTATCCGTAAGTCACGATTCCGCTTCCGCGCTGCGCGTTACAATAAACGATTCAATTAGATTGTAAATTCGCGCGAGCGCAAAAGCGATCGCGTCTAATGCTCGGCTCGTGCATACGTAAAAGCGCACATCGGGAATATAACGGTGCCTTAGGTACTGATACACGCTAACTGGAACACCTTGCCTATGTGCCTAACATTTGTTCCGCGTGTACAAACGTTATATATGAGGGATCTCGCTCTTTTGCGCCTCATACCGCGCCGTATTTATCTACCTATCGCAAGGCTTACGAAGGAGTGCGAAATAGTACGTGTATGTACGAGCGCATCGTTGTACATCTTTGAGGATGGATTCCGGATGGTTCGTAATTTTGCGAATCGTGTTGCTCGGCTGACTCGTTGATGAGAATTGAGAATCATTAGGATATATTCAGCGCTTTGGCTGGATTGGGATATTATATGCTATTGTACGAGAGATTGAAATCATGAAATGTGAATAAATCTGGAAACGATGTTTTAAGGAATGCTTTTACCTTTTATACTTTAGTTCCTCGTGTTAATATATTAGAATTAAAAGTGTTAAAAAAGTATAAAAGTTATTAATGTATACAATTAAAGACCTGTTTCGAACGTTTACAATCTTTACATAACATTCGCAGCCAATTATCCTCAACAACCCTCTGCAACATGTGTGATTCCTACCGATCCGAGGCTCGCCAAAAGTAACTCGCAAAAAAACTCAACGGCACAAACTTACAAAAAGTCATGCGCGGCTGCCGGCAAAAACGAGCGAATCGAACGAGCGGCCCAGCAGCAAGAACGGCAGAAAAAAGCGACGACAAGACAGCGCAGTGTGGAAAAAGCACACTGTGCACCTGCGCCCGAGCAAAACACGTCTTATATGGGGTGCCGCGCGGCAAATCCTCCAAATACGGACTTCGCGGACCTGAAAAGTGTCAAAAGGAAGCTTACGAATGCTCTCTCGCGATTTTCTCGAGAGCGAAGACTGACGAAAGAGAAACAGAGAGAGAGAGAGAGAGAGAGAGAGAGAGAGAGTCCGCATCGCGGAAACAGATCGCGAGCGAAGAAGACGAACGCGCGAGAGCGCGAACGCAAAAGACGAAAGTATATTACAAGGAAAGAGGAGACGGCCGTTCCAGGCGCGACTTTGCATTCGGAATAGAGTATATACACGCAGGACATAACTCCCCGAGGGAGCTTGGCGCATGCGCAGCCTATTTTGTATAACCAGTTCCCGGCGGAGATTTACGATCGTGCAGCGCCTCGTTCTCCCGGACTCCGACGCGCGTGCTGGTAGCGATCTCCCGGCATGGGCGCTGCTACTTTGCCGGCTACTCTTATGGGCCGAGCGGGGCTCGAAACAGGCGCGAAGGTGTGCACAAGTCGAATCCTGATGCAGGCGCGTGTATACGCGAGGGAGAGCTGGCTTTTATGGAAGCTGCATAATTCAGTGTGTGATGAAAAAAAAGGAATTTTTTGCGAATTTACAATGGCTTTGGAGGTGGAAGAGTCGCGGTGACTTTTATTTTTATAATGGATGTGGTCAGAAGCTTATTTGGATTAAGTAACGCAGTTTTTCTATTGGAGACAAAAAACAATACTTGGTTCTACTAATTTGAAATAATATGTTTATTTATAATGAGATTTTTTATGGTGTAATTTTGATCGATATCTCGCAATGTTGTTAGGAAAGAAAATTGCTTTCAGAAAAAGTAGAAACATAAATTTATATCAGAATTATCGCCAACGACGAACTAAACATCTCCATCTATTCATCAATCGTACCAAACGTCACAACTGTCTTATCAACTAGCAAAGCTCGCGTTTCCCACAAGCTTTTGCTGCCTCCGACAAAAACGAAAACAAAAACCTCGCGGAAAACTCGCGAGAGCGCGCTGGCTGCATCATAAATCATCAAGGACTATTCGCGCGCACCGCTACCGAGTACCGTCGCGCCTGTGCCGTATATATACGTATATAAGCGCGCGCATCGCGGGCCTAATTGTCATTACAAATGAAATAATTTCTATTAATAAATCACGATCGCAATTCCAGCTCATCATCCGGCGACTTTTGCGCGAGTTGCGCAGGGGACGATTAATCAGAGGCGTCAGAAACCAGGTGGATGCTAGGCTGCCTCCGCCTCTACGCGAGAAAAACGCCGGAGCGACGCATAGGATAGTAAGACCGGAGCTATTCCCACGTAGGTACCTGTTTATTAACCGTTCGCGCTGCAGCGGACGGTGCCAGTGTTGGTGATTACGAGGAGACGCTGCGATGATTGTGGAGCAGCGCTCGAGAGAGCTAGGTGCTCTCCATGTCGAAAGATTGAATTTGATTACGCTGTGTTGCGATCTGAAATTTTAGTTTGGCTTCAGTGTTTCAAAATTGTTTTTTCGAGATGTTTAATTAGATTCTTTTAATCTTCGTCCTATAAAGCTGGTTACGGTTGTTCATTTAAATTACAATTTCTCAAATTTATATGGAGCATATTGTTTAAAACTATACGTTTATAAAATATTCATATAAAGAAAATATTTAATATATACCTTTTGCTTATAAAAAAAACATAAAAAAATCAAAGATAAAAAAAGAATTAACAAAATAGTAACACTTTGATTGTTCCAAGCAAAGGAACAGCGAGGCAAAAACGGAAATGAAAACCTTTCATATCACAGCGTTCTATCATCGAACCTTTCTAACCGCATCGTAGAATCAAATTAATGGCACAATTACACTTTAGCGCAGCCGAAGCGATAAATCCATCTCGCGGCGCGCTTTTTCAGCGGCTTACGACTTACTTCTCGAGAAGTGAAAAAATTAAAAGTCCATAGCCGCGTTCTCATGAACTATGCTCCATCATCATCTCTAAATCGTTCTCTGAAACGCTAATATCGGTATACGGGGAGGCGCATGTGCACAGGATCATTATAACTGACCAGGGCATCACGCGCCGGATGCGCCTCGGCATCAAAACGACCCCCTCCTCTCTCCTCTCTCCATCCCATTCCCGCGTTGAATCTGTCGCTCCTTTTCTCACGCAGCCCGGATACACGTGCACCAAAGATAGCGGCTGCATCTTCTGCTAACCGACATATGCAAAAGGCCGCCGCCCTCTCGCGAAATCGGAAATGGCCGATCGCGTCGCTCTCGCGGAAAGATAGAAAAGAGCCGCGCCGCTTGAGAACGGCGATCCGTTGGCGGCGATAAATTACAACTGCGCGCGCGCGTCGTCATTTAATGATCGTCAATAAAGCGCGCCATGTAATCAATCTATTAGGCTCTCTCTCTCCTCTTTTTATCCGCGACACTCATCCGACGACTGCACATACGCGGAAGCGCTCGGGACGCGGGGTACACATCAGAAGAAAGATCGAGGCACGGGATCGAGCGAGCGCCAGAGGATCGCCTTATACGCCACGGCGGCGATCATTTACAAGATCATTACGAGGAGCGGATTGAGCGCCGTGGCTCTGTATAGCGCCTTTCATCGAACGAATCTATCCACGTCTGCGCGCGCGCGTATCTGGTCGAAGGGAGCAGAAAAAGCGCGAGGATGGGAGGATGGGAAACGGGCGACGGGAGAAAGTAGTAACGGGAGAGAGATGGAGTCTATAGGCGCGACTGATGAATCGCCAGATCGCGGAACGAATGCCGGAGGAGTGGCAGAGAGGTGTCTCGATTAATACAGTTGCCGGGGCTAGATGATGATAGAAAGGGATCGGGTTGGAGAAGGTCTGACGGGTGGTTCGTTATGCATTCTCCCAGTAGTCATTTTCATATAGATTCGCTATTAAAGCGGTCATTAAGAGAGAGAGTATCGACTGTGAAAGCAAGAGGCGATTCTTCACTCAGCGAGACGAGCGGGATGTATTATTGGCTTTATCGGGGGTAATTGTACGGTAAATCTTTTTGAAATTTCATAAATTAAAGTTCGTGGAGATCGGCGCGTTAGGATCTTGATCTTCGTGTACTGTGAAATAAATGGCGGTTATTAGGCGAGAGAGAGGCTCAATTTCTTTTAATTTGGTAATAGCTTGTATTAGTTTCGATTAAAACGCTCCGGCTATTTTATGCAACGTAACAGGAAGATCAAAACACGGGTTACTTTGAATTGGACTATTTTGAAAATTGAACCTGCAGAGCACTACATTACAAAAAAACTCCAACACTTTACTTACTTCCGATATGCTAGACAATTAGGCCGATGATTGCTCTGAAATCTTTTACTCAACGGTATAACATTATAATTTTCTAGCAAAAAAAGTAAATCCTAATAATTATGAATTAATTGTTAAATTATACATGCTTTTTGTAACTAATTAAATAAACTTTACGTAAATCATTTTTTAATTAATAACAATAATGAACTCTAATTCGAATCATAAAAACCGCTAGGAGATACACCACACCACAATAACAAAAGCAAAATCAATAACCAGCCCGAAAACAAGAAAACGATCTGCACCCTCGCCAATCAAAGATTCATTTCAGCTTGCAGCCGTCGGCGATGCACAGCAACTAATATGCAATCCTCGTGCCGTTAACCCCCTGCAATCGCATTTAAATAAACGTAGCAAAAGGCATGCACACAGCGAATGCGAATGCATTCCATAAAGGCGATTACGCTGCTGGCACTGCTGCCCCTCGCCCGGAAACGAGCTAGCGCATCAGCAACACAATCCATCGGATCCTGAGCTTTATCACGCGTGGGGGCAGGTTCGTTATTCATCGGGCGAGCGCGATTCGCATACATTAGCCAGATTATACAGGTGCACGCGCGACTCCATCGCTGATCCGAGCGCCTCGGCTCTCTCTCTCTCTCTCTCTCTCTCTCTGATGTATATACGCGAGATGGCCCGGTAAAACGATGACGAGGAGCCGGCCCCCGGGGGGATATTAATTCGTCCGCGGTGACACGCAGGACGAACTGCACTTTGACATTAACGTTGGGGAATCTCTGCTTGTTCCTCGAAAGCCTCGGTTTGGCTGGCTCCTCTAATTGTCCTTTGACAATGACGCCGAGTATAACGCACACGAAGCACATCAATTAGTCTGCGTGTGCGTGTGTGTGCGTGTTTATGTGTTAGATGAGGG
The DNA here is from genome assembly GCA_030522685.1 of Eupelmus azureus. Lineage (NCBI taxonomy): Eukaryota > Metazoa > Arthropoda > Insecta > Hymenoptera > Eupelmidae > Eupelmus > Eupelmus azureus. The sequence goes on along the minus strand of JAPYZA010007686.1, from coordinate 3,755 downwards.
AGCTATATGCACTGCGGGTATTCGTGTGGAAATCGTAGAGAAGCAAAAAGCTGAGGGGTTTACGCATTGTATAATGATTTTGAGGATGCCATTGTTTCTAGCACTAGTACTCATATGGTAACGTTCTTAGGGCTGTACTGTAACTTTGAGGTTCAGTATTAGTTTATATTAAATAAATGAACTGCTTCTAGTGGTTTTGTATAAAATCGGAGGACTTGGAATACTTATATTTCATTCAATGGATTCGACTGAAATATAAAGTATGTATAATGAATCCATAAAACTCCCCTTTATAAAAAATTGGGACGCTTTTCATTGTTATCAGTTTAATCTTTTGTGATATTAGTCAGTTGCAATTGTTTCTTACTCATATTAACGATTTTCAAATGTCACGATAAAGACAAGTTACCTCAAAGACATCAAATGTAAAAAACTTTTCTTAAGCTATCACCCTATTGCATTTGCAGAAACACCCACCTTCAGCTCCCAAAATCTAGTCCTAAAACAAAAAGAATCACGATAAAGCTTTCCACCCTCGGCAGCTTACATCTCCCGAATGACCGCAGTGCGCGCGAATCCCTCGGTAACCCGCATCCTTTAAGATAGCCGCCGCGCTTCGGAACGACAACAGCGCTTGTTCAAAATCTCACCTCTCTCTATCTACCCCTCCCCCCCCTCTCTCTCTTACTCCGAACGTGCGCGAATGGCGATGCTAATCTTAAATATTATACGAGCGCAACCCTCGGTCACCCTCCTCTCTCTCTCTCTCTCTCTCTTTTCGGACGCAGTAGCCCCATGCGCGTTAACGTCAAAGTTATAAGCGCGAAAGCCATCCTCGCGCGTCCGGCTCGGGGGACTGAGTCGTCCTTTGAATTTTAATGGGATGCCGCGCGACCGCGGCTACCGTACTCCGCCGCCGACGTTCATCCTATCTTTCTCCCGTACCGGCAGTGCCGTCCTTTTGACGTCCCCTCCTCTCCGCTCTTCGCTCTTTCTCCTATCTTGGTCTGCCTTTTTTTTATCTCTTCTATTGCGCGCGAGCTGTCTTTTTTCGTCGCGCTCTTCGCGACTTCTGGGAATATGGAATTTCGAGCTGACTGCGGGCATGGCTGGCCAAGTTTCTTTTTAAATAAATTAGCTACGAATTTGAGCATAGTCAAGTGATGCAGGTTATCTACGGTATTTATTTAATGAATTTCGTTTGAAATGCTTTTGCAGAATAATTTAAATACTTTTACAAGGGCAGTATTTTCCAACTAAAGTTGACAATCAGCTTATAAGATATTTCTAGTATGGCGCAATGGACTGTGACATTAGTAAGAATTTGAAATAATAGATAATAAATTATTCACGTTCAAATCATTGTCTAAAAATATTTTTTTTTATTTTTGCCATGTTGAAATAGCTTCTTTAAGAACTAGTATTTATCTTGATTATTGTTATTTTATTAGCTTTTCTATTGTCTCAAGTTATCGTGATGTATATTACGTTCTTAATTTATTGACATCCGTGATTTTTCAAATATATTTTGCATGAACTACTCGTACATTAATGCCATTTGTATTTTAAAATCCTACTAAAGCTCAAGCATGATTGCAATAACATTCAGATTAATGTGATATTACAACAGTAAATTAATTTTATCTTAAAATTTTAAGATAATATCGAGCCAATTTTATTCCAACAATATATTCGAACGTTAAAATACTGTAACTAATTAGTTTAAGATAACGTTTAAAGCTAGTAGTTTTGCTTTTTGCTGTATAATAATAATTATTGTTCAAAAAAGTTTATTAAAATAATGTCAGGCAAACAAGACCATATATCATGTACCTATCAGCCCGATCTCTATAAAAAACGATCACCTCCTCAATTTTTTAGCCGCGTAAACAACATTTTCCAGGAGCATCTCAGGATCTTGCCTCTTCACGCTTTCATCTCTATCGTATCATAAAACACACTCTCTCACCAGCCGCGCAAAAACTTAATGCATAGAGAGACCCTCATTAAAAAAAGCCTAGCAGTTCCCGACGACCATCAGAGAGAAAGAGAGAGCGAGTCTCAGCAAAAAGAAAAAGTAGGAAAAGCCCGAGAAAGAAGAGGAGGAAGAAAGAGAGAGAGAGAGAGAGAGAGAGAGAGAGAGAGAGAGAGAGCCGCAGGATAGCCAGTTGCCGTGGGAATGAGCGAGTCCAAGCGCAGCCGATTATCGCAAATTCGATCGCGAGGAAAGGAATACCCCCTTTTGCGCGAGCGGGCAGGAAGAGCGAAATGGACCGCACGCATAAAAGTCGCTGCTGCTGAGAGAGAGATGCCGGTAGGTGTATGCACAGAGGAGAGCGGCGGATGATAGTTGTTGCCGACTGGTTAATACAGAGGGGAATTAATTGCTCGCGAACGATCTGCGTACATATTTTCTAAGCGCACCACCGGCAGAGGCTGTGTATACTAATGACACCGAATCGTGCGTGTAGCGCACGCACTGACCATTAGTATGCTAATGGTATTTGTACAAGTTTCAATTAGCTGAGAAAAAGAGAATTCCGAGTGCGTGTAGTGAGGCGAAGATGGTATTGGTATGAACAGACTATTAATTACTGGCGGAAGAATGCGAAAATGTTTGTATATGAATTGGTGCTCTTCGTCTGCCTTTGCAGGAGTTTATATTTGCTCAATGTTATATTTAACACATTTTAAATGTAAATAAACTTGTTAAACTTTTTTCAATTCAAGATTTATTGGGGATATTGCCCCAATTTTTTCAGAAGATTCAACTATTAGAAGCTCGCCTACTTTTCGAACATAATCCAGTTCTTTCTTCAACACTGCCTAATTCTCATTGCGAAAAGTATCACGCCCAAAAATCACCGCACCATACCTCAACATGCAGGTGCAAAATTTTGCGAAACATTTCAACACGCCAACAAGAGATAAATAAAAAATCCACCTATCGAGTCTGTAAAGCCCACTTTGCGCTGCAACTCGCGAAATTCGATAACAGACGCGCGCCCGCCCCCTAAACCGCGTTATAACACCCCAGCACGCCTGCCGAGCAGTCGAATTTCCGGTCATCACAAGCTCACGAATCTAATTTGTGCGCGTGATTTTCGGAGCCGCCGCTGAGCGTAAATGTTTTCACGCTTGACCACCCGCGAAAAACAATCGACGAGCGCCGCAGCGCGTGAAAGTCTTTTGGGCAGATGATGCCGGCAAAATTGCCGCGCTTGCGTTTGGGATTGCAGTCATTAATTTGTAATTTTCAGTGGCCGCCTGCCGATCGGCCGTTCGTTGGATGATGGGCAAGAAATTTATTTGGGAAGCTTTTATTGCGTAAGGCGGTACGTAAAAATGATAGTCGTGTTATGATTGGTTTTTCGGTGGGAAGGTAATTTAGTACCTGCGTTACTTTTGCAATGGACTTTGGATATAAACATAAGAGTAATATGGATTCAGAAAATAATGTAATATTCTAACAATTTTAAATTCATTTTTTATAAAGGGCTAGCATATATTTACATAAACTAATAGAAACAGTTAACATTGAGTTGTTTATTGATTTTACAAGAATTTGCAAAGTATATATAATTATGCTGCGCCATAAGAGATAATTTAAATGATTTCGGAAAAAAATCAAAATATGTTTTCTTGATCCCCTGGTGGTACGTACTTTCGCCATCGTTTTCAATGGCGAAAGAAGGGCATTTAGCCACTACTAGGGCTTTCGTCACGCATACTTCTTAGTTGGTAGCTAAGCAACT
>JAPYZA010007685.1:0-10192 GCA_030522685.1 Eupelmus azureus | reverse complement strand
AGTTATCTGATCTCAAATATGTGTTATTTTCTTAAAAGATAATGTCAGTTTTATCGGTCATGACATTCTAAGTATTTCTGATATAGAAACCGGAGGAGAAGATGATAAAATTAGACGAAGAAAAGGTTCAATTTCTGTTTTTTTTTCGTTAATATATACCTATATTAATTCTTTCAAACATTTTAAGAAACTAAAGGTAGCGATAGAAGGCGTTACTAAATTTCTTCAAAAAATTAATTAAAATAAAAGGCAACATTTTAATCATGATTAGAGCTTTTTTATCTAGTTTCATATTCATTTTCTCTGATTTCTCTAACAAAAATATTTTCAATGTTATAACCGATAAGAGATACATGATTTATCAAGAAAAAATACATTTGAGATTAGATAGCCTTATACCTCGAAAAGAAGGGCCCATTTGAAAGAGTTATGGCTACTAGAACTAATTTTTAGATCTCGGAATCCTCAAAACCTCATTGAAATCTCTTTCTCGAACCGTCAAACTCCTCCTTATCAGTAATTAATTTTTCACAAAAAATTTTCATCTCCTTGGTACAAAAAATAACCTAACCACATTTCAACTCAATCCTACTGTTTTTCCAAGCTCCTTCAACAAGTTCAAAACTATCTCCTCTCACAACTCCATGTTGTGGCCGCAGCAAAACGCAACGTTAAGAGAAAAAAAAAATAATTAATGCCTTATTCAAATGAGCCTCGGCCCAAGCCAACGCAACACTGTATTATTTTGAAGCGCTCCCATGAGCTTAGCCGCGAGATCAGGCTTCTAATTATAGAAAAAAACTTTCGAACGTAGAAATAGCTCGCTCCATTCACACTTAAGTGACCGTGCTCATACCTCCTCCAGCCACACATACACACCTCCACGTCCGTTCCTTTCTCTCTGGCTCACGCGAACGGACCTCTCGCTCTCCAACGCACTCAAACCTGCAGCCTCTATACACATATATATAATAAATCCACGGTAAACACGACAATTCGTCCGGCCGGCCGCAGCCGACGAAAGAGACGAGCATCATGGCCTTGAAGACAATTCGCCGAGACGCGCTAGTAAATATTTGGCGCGGCTCGTCACTCTCTATTTTTATCACCCGCGCCCCTCTCGCGCCTGCACGGACTTTCTATAATGCGCCCATATAAACACATCCCTCTTGCAAAGCGCGCCTCGGCCTGCGTCTCTTTTTTTCACGCGGAAACCGTTCGATATATCGGATAGCCAGCGCGATTATATACCCTCAGGCAGGCGTATACACACACGCGCACGCACTCGGCTCGAATATTCATGATGATCATATAGCGGAATGAGGTGGGGATCGTTGAGAGAGAGAGGTGGATGGGTACAACTTTCCGGTTTTTTCGTGGATACGACCAGAAGAGTCCGTATGCGAGAGCGGCTTTTCAAAATGAGGAATCTCGGATTTTTCGTGTGTTGCCGATTAACGAGCCGGTTTTCTTGTTTGTGATGCTCGGACACATATACACGGAGAGGAGAGAGACGGTATACCAGAGGATGGAGAAGAAGCGCGGGCCTCTTTTTTTCGAGGCTCGCGCGCATAGTGTTAAATTCTTTGCGTGTATATAGATAGGACGTGTATTTTGCGCGCGCTGCTTTTTAAAGAGACCACTTGTTTAGAATTGCCCTTGAATAATAATCTTTTTGAATTATCTCGAGCGCGCTCTCGGCGTTTGTCGTTAGACGTTAGGCTATATATAAATCATATTGCGCTGTACATAATGTGCCTTTTCGATGATTTAATCGAAGAGCTATATTCACTATCTTAAGTGTTTACGGAAAACGCGCGCTGCCCACTGGTTTCATAGCACCGCTAGCCTACACCGAGAGACGCTTTGATTCATTGACAAAACAGCGGGCCGCTTGTAGAATTTGTTTTGCCGACGCGTAAAAATAAACGCGCGGGGATTATTTTCGAAAAAAAATTTCGTAAAAACAATTTTTCTCGCAGACGCGTTATAATGATACCTCATGCCAGAACGTCCGCAGCTCGGTAGTTTCTCTCTACTGTTTGGTAGATATTATGTTTACTCGTAAAATTAGACAATGAGCCGTGCGCAGCGAGGTTTTACGATTGTCTCGGCTCTTTACCATTGACGTAAGACACCGCAACGTCCAAGCTGTTCAATCTAAAAATCAGCTAAAAAAACAACAAAATTTCAACGTTAATTTACATACAGTGTACTCTTAAAAACGAGTATCCTCGGCCGTCGCTCCAGTTTTCCTCGTACCCACACCTCCCATTACCTAGGACACTGCATTCGCCCAAGTCACGCGAGAGCAGAGCGCGCGTTTGACGCAGCTAATCCCGCTTACTTACGTCAGCGGTGCGCGCTTCTCGTGCTTCCATAAACAAAAATGCGCGCGACAAGAGGTGTGTGCGCGCACATAAGCTCGACTGCGGCCGAAAAAAAGTGCGTTGGAGACATAAAAAACGGGACACACTTGACGTCAGACTTTCGCTGGGGACCGATTTTCTCGATCGCGCGATCGTTTCATTTGACTTGGGGTGTGGGAGGAGGTTGAGTTGTATTATGCATGAGGATATATGGTAGAAAATAAAATGTAAAGCGACAGTTCTATTTTTCGACGCTCTCTCGGGTATTTACCGGGCGAGTATTGACAGGTAGCTAGGTTGTGTGTATATTTTTCTGATAAAGAGGAAACGTTGGTGCTCGTGTCGGTGTCACGCGAGCGATGCGTTTTTGTAGTGATGTAGATAAGGTTTGTGTCGACCAATTTTAACTATTGATTGATTGTAATGGTCTAATAGAGGATGTCGTGTATGTTTTAACCTTTAGACTCCTGGGATTTTAAGAGGTTTATTCTCCTTGGAGTGTCTCAATGTGTTTCTGTATCTTATAACTTGCGTAAAGTTCCGATTAGAAGTATACTATATTTAGACTTTCCGGCAGTCTAAAGGTTAAAAATAAAGATAAACCAAACTAAAAATCACCTGTCTACACTCTACTGTTTATTAAAAAGCAATATCATAGCTCCTTTTTATACAACGTATATACCTCTTGTATAATTACAAACCGGTAGAAAGAAGCGCATCAGAAACATGTATGTATAATTAACCGCGAATCACCTGACATTGTATCTCGTGCGAAAAAGCCTCTCTCGGGATATTTTCTGAAAAACGCCACTTATAAATAACCCGTATACACCTTCTGCAAGCCATTCAGCAAAGCCGTATCAGTATTCAAGCGGCTAAAGAGCGGGGAGCCGCAGAGAGGAGAGAAAAAACGCATCATGTGACCGAGAGGAAGCCGATTGATTGGCGCGATATCGCAGGTATAATGTAACATAAGCGCGATAGGCGTGTTTCGCCGAGGAAAAATATCACGTGGTCGTCAGCTGTGAGCCGCAGCCGCGCTGTATTCGTGATACATGCGACTTTTTGGTATAGTGGAACACGAAAAAGTCGAGGTGTCTATATAGACGACGAGCTGAGTTGCTCTTAGCGTAATGCGGCCTTGAACTTTATAGCGTATCCCCGAGCTGTACTCTAGTCACATTCTTCTCTAGTTTGTGTTTATCTAGGACTCTTTTCGTGCGGGTATAAAAGACATTCCATTTCTAGTGCTCATCTGTTATGAGCTGGTGGGTTTTATGGCTGGGCTGGCATATTGCTATTAATTAAATTGTACCTAGTTGTCTGATTCACTAGTTGGTTCTGAGGTGTATTGAATGTCGGGACAATTTTCTTTTTTTATCTTAATGATTTCTTGAAATTTACTACAGAAATTTTTCTCCGAAATACTACCGGTAATATTAAGCTTGTTGCTCGCGTCTATATTAAGGCTTCCGTGATAGCATGAATGAGTCGAATTTCCATAAAAATTGTCTTTTGAGTCCTCCTTTTTCAATGACCAACAGAATTATAAGCGGATAATTTGTGTGTAACGGCAAGCTCACACGCTAACAATGCTAAACAATACGCTGACTTGTTTTACTTTTTTGTAAACTGTTTTTACGTTATAAAATTTATCCAAAATAACTATGATAAAAATGATAAGATATTTGGTAATTTGAATACATTTTCGTGGTTTTAAATTTTATTAACCACAATGAGTAATTGTAGTAACTAGTGTTAAACATATTTAGAAATGAAAACAACATTGATTTTATCGATACAAGAAGTTTAATCACGATTTTTAATCTCTAGTTACTTATCTACTACTCTACTATTACTACTTTGATAATCTTTTGAAAAAAGACGCAAAGACATATAGTTCAATGAGTAACAGCTTTATCAATTTCTTTTATACTTACTCCAAAAATTAAATAAAATCGTATACTAATGTATGCGAGAGGACTACATATCCTTACAAGGAAAAAATGGGAACAAGTACTACAGAGAGTAATATTTTTTTCTAGAACAGAAAGAGATAAGAGATCGGGAATTACAAATTTGAGGCATGTATCGCATAATATAGATAAGTAGATAGATAGAAGGCATTTATTACTGCACAATTAAGTAAAAAAGTTATCAGAGTCAAGAAATTAATATATAATAAAATGGCAGGCACAATCAGAGAAACAACTTAGTCATGATACAGCACTATATTTTAATACAACATAACCGTTAAAGAAAAGTATACTATTAGTAAAAGTTATTAATGATTTGGAGTATTTGTGACATAAGGGATCCAAGTCCATTTCCACATGATCTTGAGAAAATACAGTAGAGCAACTATCTAAAATTTATTTCTGAAGATCAATGTAAGCATTTACATAAATATTAGTTGGCCATTACAGAATCCAAGGTTAACTAAGTCTGCAATGTTGAAATTTTAGAAACACAGTCCTTTCTCCGTTACGGCAACAGACCGTATTTCAAAGTGGACTTGACTTGTGCACTCAACCTTCCATATACAGGAAATACAGAAGCGACTTGCTCTGGTCAAAAAAGCAGTGCGTATCGCAATTTCATCGACACAGCGAATCTCGTTTTGTGTGACTCGTGACATCATTGTATTGTCTTTATGTGAGGAAGAGAGAGAAAGTCATGATTTCCGTGTTGTTGTATACCATCTCTTCTTCTCCGCGATCTCGTGGACACATCAACGTCCTCGGTACTTTGACACTACTTTATCTCGTCTAGACTTTGAAGATGAGAATCTCATATTTCCAGTTTTCGATCTCTCCTAGCCCGGAAGACGATATATTCTCTCGTGTGAGCGTGACGGATCAATTTTCGTCAGCGACGAATTTGTTTTGTCAAGATTGTCTTGTGGAATTCGCTCGAGAATTAATTTTTCAAGAGATCTAAGAATAGAAGGAATAGAGACTTTAAAGTCCTTGTAACAAGACAATTACTAAAAAGCTAAATATTTAATTTCTCATTAATCTTAGTTAAGGTTACTCTTGGAAATGTCTTTTCCTTTTTAATTTATTTAGCCTTGACTTTGTCGGGACCATAACAGAGGTCAACAGCCATAGAAAAGAATTACTAGACGTTCTCTATTTACGTAATATAAATCAAGAATACTTTTAATATGAGTAAATTCTAAAATTTTCTCTATTTTTATGGGAAATATTAATTCATCGGAAAAAGAATGATATAAAATTTTTATGTGGTATTTTTCCATATTCTTATACAGTTCTTTTGCTTTCAGTTTTGATAGGAAATTTATGGAATATTAATTTGTTCTTTTAAATGCTGGTGCTGATTTTGATAATTTATATATAGTTTGTTACTATTTTACAACTGCTAACATTTGCGAATATGTAACTATAGGTAATATTCATCAGAATTCTTTGTTGAAGTTTAATTTTTTTCAACTAATAGGTAAACTATTATAACATTTAATAAGGTAAACATAAGGGTATTCAAATGAAACTAGTAGTCAGTAAATTAATTTAATATTAAGAGGAAATCAAATGTATTCATTAGAATTGTTATCTATATATTCAATTTAATTAAAATCAGTCATTCATCGCATTAATATGAATTTTCGATCCGTGTACACTTGTGTAAACAGACGTACATTTTTGTAGTAATACTCGAGTTCATTATCGATCTGTAATGATTTGAGTACAAAAGAAAACTGCTATCTGTGACATTAGGTTTTTCACAGAAGCTTCTGAAAACTTCTTTCATTATTCTTTTAGAGAACAATGATACCAAGCGCGCTTTGTAACTTCTGACACTAAATTTTTATGAAAATCGTACGAATCAAACTTCAATACTTAAAATTTATCAAAATTACCAAATATATACATAAATACTCAAAATAGTAAAACTACTTAGCTATTCGAGTGCGATAGAACTTGGCGGCAAAAACAAAAACGTAATTCACAAAGTTCGTTTACATTTACACAGCGCACAATCGGCCCTTATTGCCTCCCTTTCCCACATCTGTTTAAATAGCTCCTCTATAGCTTCCAGAGCGAATCTCCACTTCATCGAAGTGAAAAAGCCTTTTTTTTCACTCTTCGACCTCAAATCGGCGGCGGCAGCTGTCCATATAGCCCGCGCACTTGTGGCCTTCGCGAGATTTTGCACCTCTGGCCGCGTATATAGACGCGCCTTCACCTTTTTCTATATATATGTATATTTCCATCTCGCTCGCACTCTCCCACTGTGGCCGATCGTATCGTGGCCTTGAAAATTCTTTCGGGATAAAACTCGCCGACTCTTTTCTTTCTTTTTCATTCGTTCGCTATCTTAGTTATTTATCTCCTTCTAATCCTGTGTGTTCAACTCTCCTCACCTTGGTAATCTTCACTTGGCCAGTTATGAGTTATGAACTTTGGAAAACTTGGAGGTTTTATGTTTATTGGACGGTGTAGGTATATTGTTTATAGATAGGTCGCTGAATTTTTAATACTAATTAATGTACTTTTTTGTTTTTTATTTACTCATTTATTTGCTTATTACGCCGGGAAATATTACAAGATTTTTACAGTGTCGTAAATTTTACAACAGTTTACAATATTTTCTGTGTGCAGATCCAATAAAAAAAGCTTTAAAACTAAAAACATTAATACTAAATAACATTATACATAAAATTTATAAGTTTAACTCGTAATATGCATAATTGTTACCATAAAATAAGTATATAACATCTGTTTGTGTTGCATAATAATTTATTACATAAATGAGTATTTTCATCGGAATAATCATCTTTTTATAATTATATCCTAACGAGACATTATCCAATATTTTAATTTTTTTTTTATTTTTACTTCCTGGGTTAATAATTTGAATTCATTTGGTAGTCTATTAAATGTGATTACGGCTATATATAGTAACTGCTTTTTTTAGCCTATACTTATTTTACTTATTTTCGATATACTGTTATCCTTTCTGTCTAGTATATAGTATAGAATTTTTTTTTTAAATATCAATAAGTTGTTTGTATATTGATTTACCTATTATCATACACCAAAGAAAAAACTAAAATTTTGTTTATGCGCACAAAAGTATAACAAAATCGTGATGTTTGTAAACTTTTGAACTTAAAAAAAGAAACAATTGCATATTGCTTATTCATGCCACAGAGGCGATTCCATCATTACAAAGGCCTTTGAGCTCGTGTTTGATTTAACCAAGCGAGCCAACGACACCGCAGTGTGTGAATATCCTTGAACGGCCGCACTTTGTGATTAAAATCTTTGTTACACTCTTTTTTCACTGTCCACTTGTACATCATGTAATCACTGATTTCGCGGCTACGAACTGACAAGTTCCATTGTCTTTTGCGACTTTTTTTTGAAGTCTCGATGCATTTCGTTTAATGTAATTAATATGGATTAAGGTCTTTGAGTGGGTCGATTTTTGAAATCTTTTTTAGTCGTGCTCCTTGTAACGAAATTACTTTATCGATTTTCAATGTTATTCATTGTTTCTTTGAAAACATAAAACGTTGTACATACTTTTTTTTTAATGATTACATAAATTCGTGATTAAATGATAATAATACTAATTGGATGTACGTAGGTAATCTTGACAATAATTGTAAAAGTTGAAAAAGTTGAATATTCAACTTTTTCATGCAAATACGTCATTATGTTGATGCAATTAAACAATAAGTGCGAGCTTTATTGGAGACTGAAAAGGCACCCATAGGAAGGAATTTCATATGAGAATAATCTAATATTTTTGGATCATTTAAAGAAATAACAAGACTGTACGTAAATAGAGTACCAAGTACTTCATTATTTCGGGAAACAGAATAAATTGAATGAATTTACGTAAGCTCAAAACTTTTCAGTTTGTTAACAAGAATATATTTTTATACAATAATAAAGTTTCTGAAAGCTGAGATCGAATTACGATAAATTTAAATTTCAAATAAAGTTCTACGCCCCCTTAATCCTAAATTAAATAAAACCAGTTAATTCGATTCACTAGTTTTCAGACTTCAATCGACAATACCAATTCCCAATACTTATCAATCACTTCAATTCACTAAAATTATCATCGGCCAAAAATATAAATATTTAAATAAGGAAACCGCAGTCCGAATCGATGCGACAAAAATAGTAAACAAGTAAAAATCCAACCGGCGCAAAGACAGAGAGAACTTGGCGGAAGAAGAAGCTGGACGTACAGCTCCGAGCCGAAGAGAGGAGAGAAAATTGCCTGCACGCGAGAATAACAGTACGGCAAACTAGATGCGAATTACCCTATACAGCCTCCTCGCAGGCCACTTAGATGTCATTACCCCACCGCGTGGGCATTTTAAGAGAAGTGCGCGTATATAGATAAAAGAAAGGAGAGGAGAAAAGATATAGAAAGCCAACTGATTGCACGTTACAGTAGAGGGGCGCGCCGGGGCCGACAGATAAATAAAGCAATTTCGTCCATAAGTTGCCCCCTCCCCCGTTCTCTCTGTCTTTTTCGCTCTTCGGCCGAAAAAAAAACACACAGCCGTGTGGCTCGCTCGCGCCTGTGACAACGCCTCCGCGAGTGAGCCAGGCGGGCGGTCGTCGTGTGGTCGTTGTCGTCGAATTTGTCCAGTTGGCCGCCCGGCGACGAGCGCGAGGAAAACACTTCTATGTCAAATAATAATGGGAGCGCGCAAAGGTGGATTTCTGCCAGAAATAAATTTTTGCCCCCGCTCGCTGTGGCTACAGTCGAGAATATTTCGCTTGGAACGTATATATAACTCTGTCTTACTTGTTTGTGTACTTGAGTGAGCGTATTGATAAACTTGATTTTTGGGTTTGCCGAGTTTTTTACTGACATTGTTAAAATATTTTTTTGATAATTCTCGGGTCGTGATCAGTTCGTTATGATGATTTAAAAGCAGCGAGTCTTTTTTTATTTCTCCGCAAGTATAAAGTCTTTATATTGGAGAGCGGAAAGATCCGTTATTTGTTATGGTTAAGCCATTTTATTCTCTTTCTCTCTCCCTTAGAGCAATGACATAAATCAAATACAGTCCGATCGAGCGAAATTGTTATTCTTTCAGCGCGCGATGCGCTCGAACTTTTCAAATTTATATAAGCGCTCGCTCGATAATAAAGCTCTTTTCATAATTATATTACTTTAGACTTCTTTTCTCCGGACGAGCCCATTCAATCTTATTTATATCACTACATGCGTGGCTCTTTCGTTTTACGTTCGGTAGTTTTGAGAGAAAGATAGAGGGAGGAGGGGGAGAAAAAAGCCCCTCGAATTGACGTACAAGTTTATTTTCTTCGCTATAGTTCCTCAACTTTATCTCTCCCCGGTACATAGAGCGCTATTCAGATTTTTCCGTCTCTCAACAAATTATAACGTCGGAGAAAGTGGCCTGTCTGCTTTTTATAGCTTTTGTCTGCCGCTCCGTACGCCGGCCTGGCTTTCTTTTATCATTCGTCGTTCTGCTTTTTTATTTTCAATGAGCCTGGGCTTCTCGTATCGCTCGAACACTTTGCCGGAATTATTATTCAAAAATTTTTTCGAGATTCTTTTCGAGCGAAATTTGAATAATTGTTAGTCTCTAAAAAAAGAAAAAATCGCCTTTTTTACATTGCTCGTGCTCCGGTCATTCCATTTTTGAGGCCCCCCGAAAACGCGAAATTCCAATGCGAAATTCGTGCGCGCGTATATTCCGTCTGAAACGAGGAGAGCATAGCGGTATACGGCTCTGGCGTCGGCGCTTATATTGTATAATACACTGCGCGCGGCATATAAAACAAATACTTATATACGCCGGCGAA
>JAPYZA010007681.1:0-11799 GCA_030522685.1 Eupelmus azureus | reverse complement strand
TGTCTGTTTCTACTTAATATAACATCAAAACCCTCTCATCTCTTCCTGAATCTTCTGCATCCATTATTCATCTATTTCAATTTTTCATTGCTCAAGCCGATCTCTATATCTCGAATTTATGTACTTCGATTCGAACAGCTGTATATACGGCAACCTAACGGTCCCCACCGGTTCTGAGAACTCCGATTAAATTATCATCTTCACCAAGCGCCTAACATATACATCCACTATAATCCACCTGTAAACGAACGACTCCAATCCCAGGCTAATTCACACTCATTTCGATATCTGAAGCAAATTTCCATCCCACATTTCGCAAAATCCCACAAAACAAATGAACGGACGCAAATCACCACAACGCACCCAGGCTCGCTCCTACTTTTCCTTCACTGCAAAACCGAACGTAAACAAATAACATCTCTCGCAGTCGTCACGGGCGGAGAGTAGAGAAGAAAAAAAAAGGACGAGGAGCAAGAAAACGAGTCGTTCCGGTTCGCCCCGACCAAAGCGCGCTCTTTTCCAGCACTGAATTTTCTTGCTGGATTCCTGCGGCTCGTCGGCGGCCGGTGCGCCTGTGTAATGACACGGTACGGAAGAGCAGCGCGCGTCTTCGTGCTTTTCCCGGTAGGCCAGCGAGCGGACGGGGAGGAGAGAAAAAAGGGGGAGGCATCCGAGTGATTTTTAAACGGCCGAGCTCGGGCTCTTTACGGCCGGGGAAAATCGAAGACGAAGAGAGTAATGTTCGATCGGAGTTATGCGGCTGTGTTTTTAAAGTCGAAGAATGTGGTCGATGTATTTTCATTCGTTAACGAGTCGAAAGATTTCTCGAAAGTCTACCAAGCACTGATACTATTTCGACCGATGTCCTAACACACCAGGCTAATTATTCAAACTCCGCTCCCTTAGAACTGCATCCCTCCGGTCTTGAAAGCCCGCTGCCACATTAACTCCTGCCGTATTCCGCGCGGAGCCATCTTCTTCATCTCGTTTTTCTCCTTCTTCAAAACAGCAATGCGCGCAAACCTGTTATGACGTTACTGGCTCACCGCGCGCGCGCGAACTAATCATTATCGAGGCGCAGCTTCTGCCCTTTTTCCGGTAGCGCGCCTCTCTTGCTCGTCTATTTGCGCGTTTCACCCGAGGACGGCCGTCGGCTCTTCGCTCGTTATTTTTAGCGGCCGGCTTTATGCTAACGAGGGGGAATGGATTTATGGTATTTTCGAACGAGGGATGCGCCTGGCAATGAGCTCGCAAGAGCTGGATTCTTTTTGCCCCGAGTGATTAGAGTAATACGTTTTGCGCGCTCTTGCGCAATGCTTACGGCTTTGCAGTTCCTGCTTTCGAGGCGCGGGGATTAGCTGCGAGGCGCAAACAGCTTGAAAAATTTATTGATATTGCGCAAGTTAGCTGAAGCTTAATCCTGCTATTACAAATTATCGCATTTCATTGCCCAGCTCGCTTGAAAAATCAGCGATATTACAAAAATACATCCTCTACAATCCCAAAAAAAGGCTGTTATCAGACTCAAAAGGCCCGCATCACAGCTCGAGCCCACCCCGCAACTAGCCGCGTAATCGCGCGGCTCAAGCATGTATACACGGATGAATCCACGTGCGCGGGATTCTCCATTACGATAGACGCAGGCACTCGCAGGAAGCTACACTCGTAAGTCAGGCGGATATGCGCGCGTGCCTACCTCTTTGATCCCGAGCCGCTAAGCTGGCCTTTGCACTCCCGCCGGAGAGTTTATAGGCCGGCGCGGGTATATGGGTTTAATACGCCGTGGCTCTGCGACGGCTGCTGAGAGATATCAAGCTATCCGCGGGGAGGGAGATGAATGCTGAGATACGAGGCGAGCGCGTGAGGTCTGAGTAAGTGTTGTTTGATTCAGTGACAATTTGATTCGTTTTTCTTTTTTCGTCTACCCCCTCTTTCTTTTGCAGCTCTTATTCGGATTGTTTGGAAAACAAAATTTTTTGGTTGTTTAAAATAAAAGTCAGATTCACTTTAGTATGCGTCATTTGTCTTTATAGTGCCACGTAAATATAAAACATTGGATCAGATAACGTATAAGTGATAGTTATCAGAATTTGTAAATAAATCTTTAAAAATATGCAGCGTAACTGTATAGTAATTTACTAATGTTAATAACTATCAACTTTAAATCATAAATTACAAATCATTATCACTTTATCTGATTATCGAAAACGTCTTCGTGACTTATCAAACGAATGATACGAGCAATTATATACAAGCAGAAAGATACAAGTTTCTTAAACTGCTCACTTACACATATAAACTATCCCCTCGACACTATAAAAAGAATATGAAATTAATTAAGCTCTCATCTAGATATAAACGTAATCTCATATGTGATATCTCACTTCACTCGCGAAGATTAAATTAAGTCAAAGGCAATACGTTCAAAGAAAAAGAAAACATTTAAACGATATACCTATCTCAAATAAGATTTGATCTTGAATCTGCAAAAAAAAGTAACTTCATGAAGCGCAAAAGGAGCGGCGAAAGGTCAAGGCGGAAACGAAACCACAACTATTTTCTCCCAACGCGATCTGGACTAAGGAGATAGGAGAAAATCTCGCGATGACTCATGAGATTTTTATCTCGACATTCCTCTGTCTCTTCCGTAATCTGAAACTCTCCTCTTGAATTCATTGAAGATGCTTTTAATCTTCCGATACGGTAATCGCAATTAATTTATTCCTTTCTGGAACATCACTTTGATTAACCGATTTTTTCATCATTTCTATAAATTTATTATTAATAAAAAAATTTACAACTACATCTTGCATCAGTATGCTTTATTTGCCAAACGGTTATGAATACCGTGTAATGTTGTCGAAAATTAATTTTTGGAAACATCGTCAATTTATGCATTAATTCTCTCATACACTTTTTACTACATACATCACATAAGAATTACCTAATTCTTTTTGTTTTCTCGTATTTCTCATTCATATATTACTTTCAGTAAACAATTAACAAACAGCACAATTACGATCACCTTAATGCTCAGTAGATCGACGAAAGAAAATTGCACAACGGTCTTTTCTCCTAGCTTTAAAACCGAGATCGAAGACGAACATTGTGGTTTCGTTTCCGCCTTGTTGTATATAGTGTATCTTTCGCCGCTTCTTATACTTTATCCAGTTTCTTTGAACTACCGCTTCGTAGATTAGGGATTTGTCGTTTTTGCTCATTTTATGGAATAGGAAGATATCGCTAAAGGACTTTTTAGATTTATTCGAGCTCCAGGTCAATTGATTTGGATTATCGCGTTTAAAATTAAGTGAGATATCGCTTAACTCGCTGAGAGCGTAATTAATTTTACGCTCTTTATCAAGCAGCACGAGAGGATAGTTTATGTGATTGCAATAGCTTTAGCATAGATTCTACGATGTTATCGATCCTCCTGTCGTTACTTGGTAAATGATAATTCCCTGAAAAAATATTAATAAAAAATTATGTATTTAACTTTTCGTTAATACGAAAAAGTTATTTAAATTGCACTTATTAATTACCGTTTAGTTATATTTATCAATCTATTGAGATTTTTATCGATTATACGTAATCTTTAAGAGTACTTGTTTCAAATAATCTAGCAAGATGCATGTATCTGTGTATAAAAAATAAATTATTTGAGGTACAAAAATTTGATCAATATTTTTATCATCCTGTAAATTTAATCGATTTACAGTTTTTATTACATAAATAGATATCATTTAAATGAGTAGTAAATTTCTGCAGTAATTTCCTAGTTACTGTTTAAATTTATTTATAAACTGGTGTTAGTTAGAAAACAGGTTGACAAGAAACTTGTATAAATATAGACTCATTTTATTGTAAAAAGATATTAAAATATGAAAATTAATGCAACTTTCTCATGAACGAAGATCAAGTTCCGAACGAAAAATAAAATCCATCCACGACTACTACTATAAATAAAGTACCTGATCAAATCCAATAATTACTAGATATTACGCTGTCCGATACATCCAACATAAAATCCGCAAAATTAATTTCCCACCGCAAAAACCAACCTATATACATCCGACCGCCAATCATCGCTCAGACCATCGAACTCTAAAAACCCTCCCGTCACTTTGGAAAACAAAGACAGACGAAGAGAGAGAATCTCCCCTTTGTCTCAGCGCTGTATCTCCAAGTCGTCCCTTTAGATATCCCACAGCTCGACCTCGAAATCGCGCTCACGAGCGAAACGTAGTACCAGCCGACCTTTCGAGAACGTGGGAGAGCCGAGCGGCGATCGCTCGGGGGGTCATAGAGACCGAAAGGAAAAGCCGCCAGCTGTTTGCGCGCCATCAGGTCCGAGTTCGCGTGACCGTCCAAGCAGCTCGTGACGTGATGGGATTGTGATGCAAGCCGCTCTCTGGGACGAGGAAGTGGACGAGTGGTTGTTGTTGTTCGATGGGAGAGTTTTGTTTTTTGGGGGGATGGTGGGAGTTATGTAGTGGGGATAGAGTTGGGGATGTAGTTTCTGATAAGGTTTTAACGGATGTTGTTATTGTTTGAATGCAGCTGGGAATTTGGAGTTGGTTTTTTAAATCACTATTAAATCCAGTTTATGTGCTTTGAATTCGCTGATATAATAAATAGTGAATAACTTTTATACGCATACGCATAACGTCCGACTCCTGTGACCCAGATAGGTGCCAAGCAGTACCAGTTTTTAAGAACGATGTTTGACCTATTTGCACACGTGAAGAAAAAAGTTACGAAACCAGAATTTAACACTTCTACAACGTGTAACATCAAAACGGTAAAGACCAAGCGCGGATTCATCATCCAAAACCAGTATTCCAAATAGTCGCGCATTCCCATGAAAAGAACCCATAACACAACTCTCGACGTGTAAACGCGTCACCCAAATGATAACAACTCGACAAAAAAATTATCACTACATGCCCTGGGAAAAACTCGCTCTGAACATCGCGGCCTGAAACTAGCTCGATCGCGTATGCATACAGTCGGAGCTGCGTCGCTCAAAAAAGGAGCGCGCGCGCGAGGCCAACGTCCGCGGGAAAACAAGACCGCTTCCGTTCGTGGCTTTGAGCGCCGGAAATCGCATTCCAGAGTGAAGGAATGTGGATCTGCGCGAAGATGCGTATGCGCGTGGTTCTAACGGTGCGATTATTGATATGATGGAGGTGTCGGTGAGCTTGTTTAGATGAGTGCTTCTTGTTGGAGATGTGGAGCTTTGGAAGGTTTATCGTGACTGGATGATTGGATATTAAAATATTGATGTGTTTTGATTCTATCTTGGAGGAATGAGCGCTTCGGGAGAGAAAATTTCTGGGGCGTTGGTAAAGGATGTGTTTGGATTATGTGACACTGATATGTTTTTGTAATCATTTCGGATTATGTGTAAGTGAAAAATAATTTTAATAAGATTAAAATGTATCATAATTGTTAATTTAATTAGTGTCAGTGCAAAATATTTTACGATGATAAAATTATAATGAAAATTAATTTTTATAAAATCTTCCATTTTCCTCCTAGTCAAATAGAAATGTATGAAATACAATGAGCTGGCTTAGGCAAAAGAAATACTTAACAAAGTGATAATAGAATATAAAAATGAAACTTTGTAATAATATAATTTTAACAAAGTATGTCTAATACAACTCAACTCATGCTTGAAATAGAACTTGTTCTTTTTATGAGACTATTGCAAACAATGCAATTATGCCTTACACTATACCTCAAACTATTAAAAGTATAGGACTAGTTTACAATAACCTTCCTTTAATTGACTTTCGTTTGTAATAGTACTTAAATTATTTCCAATATAACAAGGTAAAGAGATGGAACTACTAAGAAAAACAATGACGCGCTAATTAAGGTGCCTTGTAGTCCTTCTGTAAGGCCGTTCAGTATCGAGTTAAGATAGTGCTCTTGATTCGCTAACGCTGTTTATATTATGATTTCTACAATAATAATATATAGAAGTGGTTCCAATAGCCTACTACTCTAGACGATCAAAAGGAATAATTCCAGTGCGCTGACCTTAAGAAGGCGCCACTGGAATAATGTATTTACACCATACGCTATTTAGCAGTCAACAGTTCCACCCAAAATTCTCTACTTTGAATCCGAACCTTCGCTACTAGAGAAAAGTACTCTTCTCATCATACGCAGCGTTCTTATATCACACATCACCCGATCAAAAACCTCCATGGCAGCAAACCACGCAACACCTTCCTTAAGCATGTACGAAACCGATCCCGAAACCGGCGAGTACATCAGCATCCTGGATCGTTACCTCATGCTGATGGAGGAGCTGAACAACGCTGACGACGAGATGAACAAGCTGGTCGATCGCATGGCCGAGGCTCGCCAGCGACGAGATCAGATCTTGAGCGAGTTCAACGGGGCGTCCAGGCGGCTAGTTGACCAGTACAGGCAGACGATTCAGACTCCGGTGCCTTCGCCGTCGTCGGACAACGACTTCGTCCACCTGAATCGGAGTCCGGTGAAGATGCCCGTCTTCCAGCGTACTTCTTTCAATGGTTTATTGTTGCAAGAAATCCAAGACGCTGTCACTGACATTGACAGCGTCAGTGAGTAGATGTAATGGGAATAAACCGAAATACGAACGTGAGTTTATGATTCATTTTTATTTGCCTGGTAATTTTCATTCGCTAACGGTTTAGAAAGTGGTTACCTATAACTCTTTTATTTATATTACACTGCAGTCTGATCAGAAGTTTTACGATAAATGAAAAAAAATAATTAATTTTCTAACTTTATTACAGCATTGAAAAATTAACGATCTTTAAAAGTATCAACACAATAATAATGTCCAAAGTAAGGCAAGCATGCAAAGCTGTAATAGCAAACAAACACTCGAAAGTCTTGCCGTTTCGTCGGGTGCTAGAACCAAAAGAGACACCTATCAAAGACATCGTCTCTCTATGAAATTGATATCTCAAGATAAGACAGTCCAGAAGTCAGTAAAGTGCAGAGATCAAATGAGCAGCGTAGGAAGAACTAAAATTTACTCCGGAGACTGCATCTGGTCAAGAACAATTTAGATGGCAGAAAGCTCTTTGATATCTTTTAGTGCTTGGATTATTAGTTACCGAAATTTCTAGCTCGTTAGTTAGTGAAAAAGTATTGTTGTTATACACGTTTGTCAGTTTTGTGGTTTTCTAAATGTCTTTTAGTGAGGAGCGAGCCTTACTTTTATTTTAAAATTTTGATTTTGTCTGCTAATAATTTTTCTACTAATAATAGGTAGTTTAATAAGATTTTAAGGAATTGGAAAGACCAAATTTTATATTTATATATCTTCATTGTAGAAAATTTTATTTAAATTTAACTGTTTATATTCTGTTGCACTATTACAAATTAAGAAAGACTAGTGAAAAGTCTATGAATAATTTTTTATAACCGATTGGTATTATTTAATTTGAACTTGTGTAAAGACAAATATTAAATATGATGATGACCTTGTGTTTGTTTAAATTAATTAAATTTGTGTCTAAATTTTAATAAATTTTTCAATCGTCTATTTTTGCGAGTGAAGGAAATATAATACTTATACAACAGATAATTGCCTGCTGGAATAAGTAGAAATAGAACATTCATGTAAATACTTGGTTATAAAATAATAAGTGTGCGATAGTTGAAAAAAACCGTAATTGTTAGATGTCTTCTCCGAATTGAAGCTTAGAATAACTTAGTACCGCTTATTTGACAAATTAACAAATTGATAAATTGTACTCTTATAATTTGGATGAGCGTCTACGTCCAATAGTCTATGTCTGAGCATTGTATACTCTAAAGATAATACATATTTACAAATAAAATATTTCCATACTCCATGTCTCGTATTTACCCTAATACATAACACGCGTCACATGCCCCAGCGCGAAATCGTAATGAAGCCCGTAAAGCTACTATTTAGGTGACTTAATATTTGAAGTGAGTCGCATAACCCATTGTTTCGCATCCAGCAGTTTCCGTTACTTGCGACAACGCTCAGTAGCCGCATAATTACTAACAATAAAGCAGGTGACTCAAGCAACGCTCGGCAGAGATTTCACGCAATTAAGAAATACGCGCGACGCTTGTATTTATAGAACACGGACTGTGCCATTAGGTCTCTTCGAACGACAAAAAAAAAGGATAGGCATATTTTACGAGCCGCTAGAGAGGCGACGCGAAAGCTCGATTGAGCAATGCGAAAAAATTGAATTTCAAGCGCGGCCGCCTTGCGAAATCTATTGTCATCATTACGCCGGTCCCCCTCGTTAAGTAATATTTCTATATCTTATACAATTCAAATGCGCGATCGTAAATTATGGCATATTTTTGCGGAGGTATGCATAAATTCGAACGACGCACAACAAACACTTGCGCTTAACGATTTAATTACCCTTTAATTCACTTTAAACAGTCGCCGCGAGGCCATTAATAACGACGAAAACAAAAAATGGAACGACGGATTTCAACAGCGGAGTTAACGTCCTTCCACGGGCCCTCGTTACGCGAGCCCATAAATTTCTTAAACGCGCCGGCTTAATCAAGTATTATAATTCGAACACAGGCAGCTTAAAAAATAATTAAAGAGGAAAAGGAGAGGAGAAGATAGCTCGGAAGATCGAGGCGCGTGTATGCTCATGAATCAAGAGATAGTTATAAGTTGGGAGCGTGTTTGGCTGTGTGTATCAAATGTGGGTCGTTGGGACTGTCCTTACGGAAAAGTGTGTTTCGTTCTGGTTTTATTAATAATGAGTTTAAGGTATATTTAAGTGTTTTTTTTAATGTATAAGGAATCCATAGGAATCGTTTTTTATTTGATATGATAATATGAATTTTCTCTTTATGCTTGTGAGGCGTAAATCATGCTATGTCTAACTCGAGTTTGCAATGATTAAACACACTGGAAAGAAATATTTAATAAATGTTTTCGATGTATTTTCCACAGCTTTCCAATGGTGTACATAGTATTTTTCAAAATTTTCCATTTTCACTTTAAAAAATTATAAAACATCTTAAATTTTAAATAGGTATTTTTTTGATGATTTAAATCGAAAGCTGAATATTTTTACATAGAATAAGATACTTTTTTTACTCTATTACTTTTCTTAAAGAGTGCTCAAGTTGTTTTCTTTAGGAAAACGCAAAAGATTGTATGCAAAGTCGCTTCAATACATGCAAAAGCAATGTTTTTGAAAAAAATGCCTAAACTGTACTACTTTAAAAGATAGAAAAGCTAAAAAAAGCAAAGAAAATCTGAACAAAATTAGAATATGGTTACTTTCATAAATGCAAAGTGACAGGCAAAAATTAAATGGTTAATAGGTATTCAAGCGGACTAAGCATGTATAACGTACCGCACGCTGAAGGAACATTACGTCTACGTTTTCGTGTTATATATCTCAAAGAAAGCAACTTAAACACTCTCAGAAAATAGCATTTTCTATGTAAAAACTGCTCAACTTTCGATTTAAATAACCAAAAAATATTAATAATACACTTTCTGAGATATAACATTTATTATAATTTTTAAAATGATCATTAAAATGCTACCTATACCGTTAAAAAGTCGAGAAAACACATATTAAACTTTTTTTTAAAGTACATTTAAGTAGCGCAAACACGGCTCAGAAATAGCGCTGGGAGAGAAGACGCGAAATCGCCAGTAATGATTGACACTAGCATAATAGCAGTAGTAGTTTAGTACACACCACATTATTCCGATTCAAGCAGATCTCTCTAATACCTCTCAAAGAGTCAAATTCAACCAACACCCATCGAAAATCCTCTCAACCACTAGCCTCGCCCAGTAGCTCCTTAATCCAGACATATAATCACACCACATCTCCATACCCCACATACATACGCTTCAAACACCACTCAGCCTGGCGAATTCAGGGCCGGCGAAGAGCTTATAATAACACATTACCCAAGCCTCGGCGTGCGAATTCTTTCGCCTCCGCGCCTTTGTTTGTTTACGCGGCTGCCGCCGCTTGAATTCGCGACGCAACGTCGCTTCGTTAATTACGCATGCGAATTTTTTCGAGGATCTCTTGTAGATTTGAAGGATGGCGAGGCAAATGTATATTCGGGTGATGAGTCGAGGGAATCTGGGAGGTGATGAGACGCGGAGGAAAAACGGCGAAATTGGGTAATGGGCTGCTTTTCGCGGCTGCTGTGCGCGGGAATTTAGCGCGAGTGTCGAAAGCTAGGAATGCCGAGCTGCTTTGGCAATGGTAATTGCACGGGGAAAATGAGAGTAAGAGGTACTTATTAGACGGGTTACTTTGTGTTAAGTCTGCCCTGCATTTAATACGTAAATACGTTGCCTAGCGTAAAAACAAGCTGGACAGTACACTGGTTATTTTTTAATACAATAAATAAGCTTTGTCAATAAACTCCTAGGAAGAAAACTAATTAATTAAACTATCGCATTTATCCGTGAAAAATCGACAAATTCCCTAAAAGCATTAACCGATCCCTCAGCTCCATTCAATAACCAGCCCACTCCAGCCACCTCATCCACAAAAGCAGCCACCCCTCCTCCCACATCCATACACTCCGTTAAGGATAAATCCTCGCGCAACACCGAAATTACCCCCGTCGCGGCGTACCCGCCCATTACCCAGCCGCCCCCTCGCACCAGCCGACACCTGTCACCCGTCAAGCCAGCGCCCTTTACGATCGCGCGAAATCGTAAATTATCCTCTCTCTCTCTCTCCGAAATTACGAATCGTTAAAGCGCGGCTACGCCCCGACCTTGCGCTCTCTCGCGCGCCAAGCAGAACAATACGCGCGTAATGTTCGCGCGTAGGCTGGCTTTTGCGCAAGAAAGCAAGCGTTGAGGAGGCGAGAGAGTTATTGCGACGCGGGAGACGCTGGCGGATGCTTGCTGGAGCATGCGGGATGAGTGTAGAAGGGTTTCCTTGGATTGAAAATTTTTTTTTGGTATGGGATCGTTTGATCGTTGGGCTGATTTCTTTTTTTTTGCGGGTGGATGAGGAGATATGGTTGATGTTTCTTCTTTGTTTAAGATTTGTTCGCGGTTGTTTATACCCGCGTGGGCTAAAGTAATTTGACTTTGTCACTTGTAAATTTAAAAGTCTCTTGGAGCTTTGATATTTTAAATACAATCGAATGATAAATTTTCAATAATAAATACAAAATTAATTATTGAGTAATCACGATTTATCGATTTATCAATACTGCAAGTCCTTGATCCTTGATACAGCAGCTTAAAAGGAATTGACAGATCCTATTTATACACGAGTTGCGTCTACTAATCTCTTTTCAACGCTAAGACTAGCGCATTTTCATATACATATGAGCAAATCCACAAAAAAATCCCTTTAGCGGTTCCAAAAACTTGGAGAAAACAATTTTGTGGTACACCTGTGCGACCTTGTTTTTCTTCTTCTATGGGTCATACATTAGACGAAAAAAATACTTTACACACGATTTTTAAAAACTTTTTTTTTTAACAAATTAAGATTTTAATCAAAACTGTAAAAGTACGTTTTTTTCATTATTTTTCGCCTAAGCAAAATTCGTGTCAAATCTCTCCAAGTCAAATTTTTATGCATGTCGGAGGGCCCTAGAATTATTTTATCACCGTTTTTGAGCAAATAAATTGCTATTATCTATCCCGTACAACATGAAAATAAAAAAAAAATTTTATAAATAAAAAAAATGAAACAATCGATATTACCGTTCTTTAACGGATAAAAAACGGCAAATTCCTGTGCAGGTCCGAAGGTCGCAGCATCATTTCCT
>JAPYZA010007679.1:0-12512 GCA_030522685.1 Eupelmus azureus | reverse complement strand
AGTTCGAATGTTCTTGGCATATAACAAATGAATTGTTTAAGAATTTCACTAAATTTCCTGCATTATATTTAGCCACAAATTCAGTTGTATGAAAAAAATGTCCACAAACTATGCACACTACAGCACCGACCTTGACGTTTGGATGACACTTATAATGCTTATTAAGCGTGGCATCGGGTGGCTCGGTACGACGTACGTCCGTTGCCCCCGACTGCATGATGACGATTAACAAGACTAACCCGCAAAAACCAGAAATTTAAATGGGGAGAAGATCAAGAACGCGCATTTATGAAAGTAAAGAAGTTATTAAGCGAAACGCCGTTGCTATATAAGCCAGACCCAAACGTCGAATTTTGCATACAAACTGATGCTAGCGACACAGGACTCGGCGCGGTAATAACGCAAAATGTAGACGGTAAAGAACGTGTAATTGCTCATGGGAGCAGAGCGCTGCATAAAAACGAATTAGTGCACAGCACAATGGAGAAAGAATGCCTCGCGATAAAATGGGCGATAGAGAAATTTAAACCTTATGTAGAAGACACAAAGTTTACAGTTATAACAGACCATAGGTAGATTAGGTCAATGGGAGCAATAATTAATGGCGCATGAATTCACAGTTAAACATAAAAAAGGCGCGAACAACTTAGTACCGGATGCTTTATCGCGAATGTTTGAAAATACACAAGAACTAACAATTAACAAAATTAAAATATTGGAAAAATCGACAGATAAATGGTATCAAAAAAGAATATACCAAATAATAAAACACCGGCGCAGATACCGCGATTGGAAAATAGTAGAAGAAAAAATCTATAGATATATACCGAATGAAGAGATAGATTTAATACTAGGCGATCTAGACGCGTAGAAATTAGTAGTACCTACAAATAAATACGAGAACATTATACATGAGGTGCATAATGAACCGACATCAGGGCACCCCGGTATAGATAAGACTAAAAAATCGCACAATTTTATTATTGGCCCGGTATATACAAAGATATTGAAAAATACGTAACAAACTGCAATACTTGCCAAGCGTGTAAAACAGATCAACGCAGGCAGATAGGTTTCATGGGCACGCGGAAAGTAGATGAGCCATGGAAAATAGTTGCAGCCGACTTAATAGGAGAGTTACCAAGAAGTAAAGCAGGATACGAATATTTATTAATTATGCAGGACTTATTTTCGAAATGCATAATTTGCGTGACAATTAAAAAGAAAACAGGCGCAATAATTAAAAGCGCGATAGAAAATATTTTATGTGTACAGTTCGGAGCGCCGCAAATATTCTTGTCAGACAACGGCAAAGAATTTAAAAATCAGATCGTGGAAAATTTCCTAAAAGAAAGCGGGATACTACACGAGTTGACACCGTCTTACCATCCGCAAAGCAACCCCGTCAAGCGCGTAAATAAGGATATAAAAGTAAAAATTTCGGCATACCTAAGCGCATATCATAAAGAATGGGACAAATATATTCCACAATTTCAATTCGTGCAAAACACAAGCGTGCACAATGCGACGGGAAAAATACCAGCATTCCTATTACACGGTCATGAACTAAAACCGCCAAAACTTTGGAAACGAGCAATAGAAAACCCGGAATTAACAAATAAACAGCTGATCCACACAAACAAAAACTCACACAGCGACGATTACAACAATACAGACGCGAAGAGCACACATAAATAAAACACGCGTAGCAAACAAGCAAATATAAACACGCAACAAAAATCGCATAAATCAGACCTAAAGGATTCAGCTGAAATCGGTCGCAACGTAGAAATTAACCAGCCAAGCAAAAATAATAAAAGCAAAAATTCACATGAAAATTCGAGCATAATTACCGCAGATAATTCAGAAAATAACGATAATAACGAAAACAATATTGAAGAATGGACCTATCACTTGTCAAATTTAAAACACGTTTACGAGGATGTACAAATTCACAACAAAAAGGAAAAAGAGAAACAATAAGGTCACTATAATAAAAATAAAAGAGAATTTGAATTCAAAGTAAATGATATTGTTTGGAAAAAGAACAAGATTTTGTCATCCTCGGTATACTATATAAGCGCAAAATTAGCGTCAAAATATATCGTTCCATTCAAAATAATTGAGAAAATAAGCGACGACATATATGCGCTCGAAAAGGACGGCAAAAGAATTGACAGTTCGTGACACGCTAAAGATTTAAAACTATGCACGTACGACAACGTGCAGCATTCATACAGCAACGGAAAAACAGAATGCGACGCACAGAGAAACTCAGACGTCAGAAAAAATCCTGACCCGCCTCAGTACATGCAGAGCGCGGAACCCAAGAGAAAGCGCGGCATACCAAAAGGAAACCCTGACCTGCCTCAAAAAATTTTTAAATAGCGTACGAATTATTTACGCGATTAATTGTTTTTTTTTCATGTAAAGAGAATACCGTGACACAAAAATAAATGTGTAATAATGCGGTAACGAAAGAAAAAGAAAAATCAAAAAATAAAATGAAACTAGATGCGCGAATACGCGATAAATATCTAATATTACAAGAGCGAGTTATATAACAACCATCTGTATACCACGGGCTTCCAACCTGTAAAGACATCAATAAAAATCATTTCTGTTACATCTGTGATTTATCTGTGATTTACTTACCTTAAAATCACCTTATCTACGGAACCTGTAACATAACTATCGCGGACAAAGCGCGACTATTATTTTCTTTTTCTTCCTTTCAACGTAACTAGATTAGTTTAAGTTTCAGTTTTTTTTATATAGCCAACAGAATAGCGATATTATTGCTTCAAATTACATAGATAGTCGTTAGATAAGCGGCAAATAAGAATTTATTTTATTTATGCACAATCAAATCAAAAGACAAATATTATTCTGTTTAAGTCAGTAGTTACCATATATATACATTTACTTAAAGAATTTAGTTTAGTTAACATGCATGCGATGAAATTCACGTTACACCATCTTTTAGTTGGTTTTCAAAAAAAAAAAATTATTGTCAATACTTAAAAAAAAAACATTAGAAGTATTTTTTTAGTGTAATTAAAATAGTATAAATAGTATTTTCTTTTGTCAAAATAATCGAGAAATTGATGTTGTCATCAAAATAAATAAATAAATAGAGAAAATATTATAAGCGCAAAAAGAATCAAAAGGAAAAAACGCGCGAAAATATACATATGTTAATAAAGCAATGCAACAGTGACAAAAATGCGAAAAAGTAAAGCGTAAATAAACTGCGATTCTATGTAAGAATAAACAACAAAAACAATCAATAAATAAATAAAAATAACCATGTACTTATAAATGAAAACCCTTACATATAAGTTAAGATAATTAATTTTAAGCAAATACAAGAGAGAAGAAGGGACTAAAGTGTCAAATGAAAAAGCGCGAAAAGAAGCGCAAATGCGCGCACAAATGTATTTGAACAGAAAGCGTAAATTCACGAAACGAAACGATAGCCCACGCCACCTCGCAACACGCAAGCGCTTAGCAGAATCTAACCGCGTGTTAAAATCCCTGTAGTGTACCAAAACTGCGATCTTGTAAATACGTGACGCGGAAACTATTGTGATACTAGTGTAATTAAGAAAGATAGTAATGAATAAAATTTATAAGAAGGACGGAGAAGTCCAATTACAGAAAAGTCAAAACTAAAATCGAGAGTGTTCAATTTTATCGATACACCCGTCATATTAATGTTTAAGCGAGTTAAATTCCTATCCCGAAGCATGCACCCTTTCTAATATTGCTACCAAACATTTAATTAAGTAAGAATCCCGCCATCTCCGGGGTCCATTGCAGAGCGACGGAGGTTACAAGAAGCTCAACCGGAGCAAACAATCAAATACGTGACGAGGCGTATGGGAGTTGCATAAAACGGTAGCACGGTTGCCGCAGACATCTCGTTTTCACTCAGGACTCCCAAACACCACGTCACAAAGCGACTGTTAACAGCAAAACAAATCAGAATAAATTAGTTGTATATGTAACAACAATAAGCATAGTGAAAAGTAAATCGACTGAAATTCCCGAGGAAAGCGACAGGGTTACAGGTGTTAAAACTCAAGACTGATAACGACAGAATTCTGATTCTGATTTCTAAAATCTAAAGAAAAATTTAAGCAAGCATAAATTGAATACTTGAAGAAATCAAAGGCTTCAAGAAACGGTTTTTGATTTCGCTATTTTAAACTATAAAATATGCATGATTTCTAAAATCAATAAATGATATTTTCCACAGTTTAAGAGAAATACATTTCGGTTTTGTTGACGATTACTCGCAACTAAGAATGGCTTATACGATGAAGATAAAAGTAAAGACAGAACACCGTTTTAAATGTTTTAAAGCGCGAGAAACTTATGTGATAAAGCCACCATAGTTGGTCAAAATATGCAATCAGACCAGTCAAAGAAAAGTGTGAGAATTTATGTATAATCCAGATTCTCCAAGAATATGTGGTATCTCGCTTTGAATGCGACAGGTTTTTTATACGAGAGTCTATCACATAGGTCGAATGATATTGATATCACCTATATGAAAATTTGATTCGAACTGTAAAATAAATATTATACAAATGAAAAGTTCTAGATATACGATATATGAGACAGTTGCGACCGAAATTCTAAACTTATAAGTTTTCGAACAAAGTGACTGATTATAATTCTGAAGGAGAAAACTTTCAACTCATGATATCATCAATAAATGAAATCCCTTTATTGGTGCTGGATACGAAAGAAGAAAGCAAGCGACTGAGAAGTATGATAACTATTAAATCAGATACAAATATTAAGTTGGTAGAATTCAAGACAAAGTTTATAGAAACGGAGGGAGAGAATAAAAGAGACAGAGATTATTTGTGAAGTTCATAAAATTGTAATCAGAGACAGAAATCAGAATGAAGCGACATGATAATCCATATTTTACTATAATGTATATAGTAACTCTAAAATTTATTAAGAATTCATGAACGACAGTTAAGAAATGAATTCAATTTTGTTTACAAAAACCAAAATTGGAAATTAGTAAATAAGCGACAGTAATTAACGGACTAAGCGACTGAATATCATTTAGTTAGATTAACGACTGTTTAAATAATTAAAAGTACTTGAAATTTTCGGATTTTTTAAAACCCAATAACGCGACAGAAATCGTAAAAATAAGAACTTTTCTTACTTATAAAGATTCATTGATTTGAAAGATGAGTTCAAATCGCTAGATTAAACTGACCATAAAATTAGTGAATAATACTAGACAGAAGTAAAACGAGAACGAACAGTACTTATCTAAGCGAAAGAAACAAGACAGTCTTTTGATTTTAAATTTTATATTCATTTGTCAGTTATTCCTAACCTCTAACGGCAGAAAAGATATACACAAGTTGAATGAACTTAATGCGACAGCTTAATACAACTAATATTGGGAAACTAGCTGGTTTCTCAGTACGAAAATTAACAGCGACAGAAACACGAGATTCGTAAATACTAGACGAGAAAATACATTGACAGAATATTATGTAAGTTTGGAATTTAAAACATGCATCCACTGTGAATGTCTATGATTATAAATCAAGTTGGAAACCGAGAGTAAAACGATTTAAAAGCGACTGATAATATCGGAACGATTATGACAACAGAGAGCGCTAAAATTATAAATTAGGTACTTTGCTGTCCTAAATAAATTCCAGAAAGTTGGACATATCGACAGATAAATTCGACAGATAGCGACGGGCCGAGACTGACACGACAGTTTAGATATTTTCGTGGTACTAAAATTATATGATTAAACTCTGTAGGTAAGAACAAAGGTTTGGAGGACTATTCAAAGGTCTTAGCGACTGTAATGATTCTTTGACAGTGAGTGTTCTTGAGTGATTAAACTCATTGGAGATGCCACTGTTTTGAGGACTCGCAGATGAAGATATGTTGCGATGTCCGCATGTCAAACAGAATATGTACCTGTGAGCGACTGTAATCAAGAATTAATATCTATACACAATTCCTTAAAATTGGTACTTTTTAGAGAATTCACTCCAAGTGTCTTGGTAGATAACGACATATATTGAGAAGCGAAGATTATAAATTAAGACATACGACGGGTACAGAAGAACGCTACATCAGAAAGTACATTGAATGACAGATAGTTGGCTCTAAAGATCAGGTTGCTAAAGTTCTCACCGAACCTCTACCTTTGAATTGTACAACCAAACGTCTGATAAACCTTTACTTCAATCATTCATTTTATTTTATTTATACTCATTTCCTATGTTATAGAAATTAACTGGCAGCAGTGACAGACTTCGGTGATGAAAAACACATCCGCATATGTACGGGAGGGGGTGTTGACAAAAGCGTACGGATGCTCCTGGTTGGCCGTCTTCGGGCCATAGGCGCTGAGTTTCCCCCTCCACCGCGCGTCTGTCCCTGCGCCTGTGAGCACCGCCGCACGCGCGCGCTGCTCACTTCCTATCTATATATAAAAAAAGCTTCAGAAAGATCTGCACAAAGTGGGAAAAAAGCAAGGAACATTTGCTCACGAAGAATGGCAGGAGACTCATGGACGGAATTGTTCAACCAACCATCAAGGTAACGTTGAAAGCATGGGAACAAAAGGTGTACCTAAAATGTTGGATTAGCTTATTGTTAAAAAGAAAGAAAAGAATGAGCACTCGCTTCAGAATTCTAAAGAAATCATTTGCTGGAGAAAAATTTTCAGATTGTCAACCGATTGGTGGAAGAGGACCTCTTCTTGACCTTTTATCATGGTAATGCCATACAAGATCACCTAGATACTGTTCAAGATATGTCAAATGCAATCCCAGCTACATTTTACCATAAATAGTTGAGTGATCAAGAACCTCAACACCAGCTGCGTCCCACGGGAGTTGACAGTTGGTGTAAATGGCAAAAAGCCGAAGCTCAAAACTAATTGGAGAAATTTTGAAAAACGCAAAGAATCCTATCTGCCTTCACGGAGAAGATTAAATCAATTTATAAAGATTTGATAAAAAAGATCTGCTTAAAATACATCTAGGTTGATACACTCAGAACTTAAATAAGAGTTTTCACAGCACTGTGAGGAAGCTGTTTTGGAATTAGTTTTAACAACATCTTTCAGTAACCTGTCAATTTTAAAAATTGGTGTCTACACGTCTGTAACTTGTTTTAATGATGGACGAAGTGGCTTTCTCAAAATCATGGACAAATTCGACATCAAAGGAAGTGCACCTATGGACTAGATCGAGACTTCTTGTGACAACAGATGATTTAGCACAGAAAGAAAAACTCAAGCAAACACTAAGTAGACACGTAATCTGAAGAAAAAAGCTCAAGTGGAAGTTTTGGATAAACATTGTAAACCGGGTATAGTTATCTAAGCATGTATATTCTTCTGTAATGTTAGATAAATAAATGCGGTTTTTTAATTTGAATTTTAAATATAAATTTTGAATTTGAATTTGATATTCAATGTAAATTTTAAACTTGAATTTTAAATATAAATTTTAAACGAAAATTTTAAATAATGTCTGTAAGTAAATATTATCATTTAGTTTCCAACTAATTCAAAATGGATGCGACTAATTCGATTAACTAGAAAAATGACAATTCAGGTTAAGATTACCACAACTAATCAAAAAGTTTTTTATTACAATGACAAGATGATGAGTATTAATAAAATATAATAATATTAAAAGCAAAATTATTATTATTGCCTATTTTGCTAATTTCTATTTATTTCTTTAAGCTACATGTGATCATTAATTGGATTGGATTACCTGTTATATATTATACTGGTATATAATATACTCTTCAGTATATTTAAAGCTTTATATAAACCAGACATACCAGGCAAAAATTATTTTACGAAAGATAAGTATAATATTAATAATTTTAAATTTTTATAATTGAAAACTTGTTTTTCTCTAACATTGAATTTTTTCAATCTTAGGTTCTTGTCCGTAAGATTTCTGCTGATCCAATGAATGAAATTGATTTTGAGTATTTCAAATTGATTTTACTCCTGTATTGGCATTTTTCTCCAACGAATGAAGAATCTTAAAATTGAATGTCACAAAGTGATACCATGACTAAAAAATACGGTAAAATTATGTATATTTATTAAAACAATTGATATTTCATCTTGAAAAAGTAAACATTTTATTCAGAAATCTTCTCATTCACCAGAGAAAGATACCACTAATGAAACCAAATCCGTTTAGAAAAATCAACTTATCCATCTAGCCAGCTAAAACCTGACGGAAAAGAAATTATAGGTACGAGCATTCATCGACCAACTAGGGGACTGTAGGTAAAGCAAAAATTGACATATAAAAGCTTAAAATAAATAAAATATATATATTTACTTCTAGTTTCATGAAATATTTTAAATTTTTTTAAATTAAGTAAAATACTAATGATAATAATTTTTTTAATTTTCAGGTTCTAAAGATGTTGTGTTGCCTTAATAAATAAGCAAAAGTCACATTTACATTAATTTATTATTTATGGCTTTTGTAAAAAGTATCATCAAATTGTATGTAAGAAAAAGAAATAAGACTAATTTTTAAGCTATTATTTAAATGTAAAACTTTTTCTTCTGTCTAAAGATTATTAAAATTGAATTTTATCCTAGAATCGTATCAACCTTATTTTTTGAGATGGTATTTATATTCATTAAAAGTTTTTCGTTTTTATTTCAATAATTTTTATTCAATTAAAATTGTTTAAATAATGTATATTAATCTCTTTGTGTTTTTGCGACAGATAAGAATAATTTTAATAAACAGAATATTAAATAGATCCTTAAAACTAATTACATGCTTAATACATAAAAATGATACTAACGTATACCACGCAAAATATGTGCACTTACATAAAGGAGTTGTATTATAATTTTATTTTCATAGATAAAAAGAACTTGGTAATTATATATATATATATATCTATATATATATATGAATGTCAATTTAAAACTTAAAAAAGTGTTTTTAGGTTTATTAGAGTTTTACATATAAAAATCGTTAATATCACGTAAACGTCTATGTGATACTAGTATCTAAAATTCTTATATATCAAGTTCTGGGATTTATTTTCATTAAGAATTTTTCCAACATTTTCATATTTTATTATTAGAATATATCGATTGGTACTCTTTTATCTTTGTTCTAATAGTTTCGTTTTATTTTTCGGCTCACAGTATGTTCTTAATTTCATTTCAATGAAAGAATGCGATGTGGGTAAAATAAACATTTTTGTTAGCAACTTTCGTCATTATACACCTTCTTTAAAACAAAAACTTTTTATTGACGAGCTTAAAATTATGTTTGGTACTGAAGCATTGGTGTTGCAAGATTTGGGTGATGAGCCGAATTCATCCTCAATGCAGAAATACTTTTATTGTACCACTCGTCCTCTGCTGACATTCCTGCAACAAACAAAACTTTGTATGTTTACAATGTTAAAAATTAATTTAAACAATAATTTTAAAATAATAGTATTTCATAAAAGAAGTGTAAGGAGTGTACTCTTTTGTAGACAAACATTACTCTGAATGAGTTTACCCAACCGTAGAAAATCAGTTGATATATCAAGTAAAATGTAAATGTTCGTTAGCTGATTTTCGAGGTTACTATTTAGACAATTTTTTGTTTCTTAGGTCTCTAGTTGACCACACTTTATACCAATCTTTTACTTTATATCCTTTTGCTATTTTCTTTACCTTAATTAAACATTTTGTTTTGGCAGAAAAAACTTATTTAATTCAACAGCATAAAAGAATTACTATATAATATAAGATCAATTTTTAAACATTGTTGTACGCCGTACTTAATTGCTTATAACTTCCGAAAGAATCAATATTTTTTAACAAACAAAAGCTTATATCAAAGCTATTCGCTTCTAGCTTTATTATTTATTTCTCTAATCTCTATAATACAAATATTGAGAATGTTATTGTTGATCAAAGAAAGATCATTTTTAAAGAGAATAACATATATTCAAGATTAAATAGCTTATAACGCGAAAAGAAAGTCCCATTTGACTATATTACGAGTGCTGGTCTTTATTTTTATGTATCAGAAATCGATTTTCAAAGGCTAATTCAAATTCTTTTCTTACACATTATGGCCCCTCCTTTTTTAGTGCCTTCAAGATCTCGCGGACAATGGCTTTTCGCTACGAGTTGATTAATTCAAGTGCACAAATTAGTCGTTTCATTAGACATAGAAAATCAAGTCATGATAGCATGATGTTGTGTAACGTGGCAGTTAGTGTTAGTTACAGATGCGAGAATTAGTTTAGTTAGAAGCCTTCACACGAAGTTGACCAAGGGAAGCTTGCTCGCATAAGCCATTTTCTGTATAGTAAAAGTAGTGTTGGTGCTAGCTGGAGCGAATCTTTCCTCGAGCCCCCTCAGACTTGCTTTTCCCTTCCTCTCCTAGATTTCCTTAGCTGCCGACTGCGCGAGATACACAAAGTGCTTGAGCGCTAAACAAAAGATGGATTAAGTGCGCTGGAAGAAGATTGACAATGAGAGAGACAGCTAAGGCGTGGAAAGCGAGAGAGAGCTCCGGAGAGTGAAAGACATAGCTGAGGTGAGAAAGACGAGAGCGCCAAGAGAGAGAGAGAGAGAGGGAAGCTTTGGGAATCCCTCTTGTGCCACGAGGCGGGGACCGGAGGAAGATTCTGTGCGTGACAATTGGCGCCTAATGTGGAGCCGGCAAAAATCGCGGTGAAATCTGGATCGCGCGGTACATGCTTGAGAGGCAGGGAGGACGGTTGTCGGTGGCTATTATGTGTAGAAGCAAATTTAAGTTTCGAGCTGAAAAAGTGCTGAAAGGAATTTGCAATTGTTAAAAAATTCGTGTAACTATAGCTCTAGCAAGAGTTGAGTAAAGATTTCAATTTTTAATTATATTAATTTTGAAAAAGAGTAGTTGTCGAAATTAATTTAATTTGGGTTGGAAAAATTGAATATTTTTCCTCGTAGTTGTTGTGCTAAACAGTGGGAGGCTAGAACATTTGCGTGAATTTTTTGTGGGAAAAATTCACGTAGCGGTTATAGCAAGTACATAGTCGTTGGTTGACTACGTAAGTAGAGGCCTATACGATATAGTAACAGTGAAAATTATTTGGCTGCGAGAATATTATACGAAGTTAGAATTTCGCAAGAGCGTATAAAGTTGGCTTTGACTTTATTTTGACGGCGACGGCTTATAGGAGAGAGAGTCAAGCGTGCGGCATTGCTGTTTACATGCGCTTATAGCTGATGTTGAAACATCGATTTACTAGAACAAGTTGAGACGGGATTTATTTTTCATGATTGTGGTATTGGCTTGATTTTTCGCTCTTGCTTGTACGTAATGGTTTAAATTTCATTCTTTTTTGAAAGTATTACTAGAGCTTAAACCAAAAATCATGAGCGGAGTTTTACACCACGTTAGAGTAAATTTTTGATTAGTAAATATGTGTTCGTGCGAAAGTAATGCGACGTTAGAGACGAGGCCAACGTGTATAAATAGAGTTTTGAGGAAATTTTGGCCACTTCGCAAGTCGAGGCACTCGACAGTTGACAACGAATGTAGTGACTATAATTGTAGTGAATCATTCTCAAGCTAGAAACTTGTAGATGTAGAGGGTAGTCTAGTTGCTCGTGAAAATAGAGGTAATCATGACGTAGAAAATCTAGATTATTTAATGGGTTCTTTTTCTAGCCAAGAATTTCTAGATGGTTGTACGTTGATTACAGGTACGTTAGAGAGCTGTAATGACGGGCGAATTTTTAGGTTAGCTAGGATGCTCAAGTTAAATATATTATGCAATATAGATGACTTGCGCGATAGATTAACGCGATGCTTCATAAATAGGCATTTAGGTTAGAAACTTAAGGATTAGTAAATCATTTCGCGATTATAGCGGAGAAAAAATTTGAGCGTGGAAGCTACAGCAAATAGGGTCAGTTCAAGCGAGAGTAGTGAGGGAGAGTCGAGCAATGATATAGATAGTGATAATAGTAGTTTAGGAGTTGCTCGCACAGCAGGTGAGAAATCAGAGTTAGATTCGGAGAATCATTCTTTGTTTCCGTCGAACCAACTCAGCTCATATAGTTTTCGAGAATTTCAATCGCCCCCGAATGGAAAAAATCATACTAACGTCCGCGTACGTTTGCGTACGTTTCTGTAAGTTTCCGTAAATTTTGGATACGATTTGGACATTTGGCACAGCGTTGGGGAGGAACAAACGTGAACGTATGGGAACTCACGTAAACGTACGCGAGTGTACGTAAGCGTGCGCGAACCTACTTGAATATACAGAGAAGTACTGCTTCGTAATTTTTACATATAAAAGCTATTGAAGAGTTTGTTACTGAAACATACTTAAATGTACAGGAACGTATGATGTTCAAATTTTTTGGTGTACTATTGTAATTAATTCCAAATTCCATATATATCGTTTTATCAGTGTTTAGTGACAATTTATTCAGTGCTAGCCAGTTG